>ML776559.1:1655077-1722428 GCA_009831015.1 Picea engelmannii | reverse complement strand
ATTAATAAGAGGAGGTGGATCTATTATCACCCAAAATCACACTATATAATATTAAGTCCCTAATAAAAATTAGGGTAGCTTTAGGGATACACAAGAGTATTGATGCCCAATATCAACAAAAAAGCCACTTCTCTTCACTTCTAGTTGGTTCGTTTCCAACTCAAGGAGGAAACCCTAAATGTAAATTTAATAAGGCAAGGATACTTAGATATTCAAGGAGTTCCATGAAATATAACAACAAAATTAGAGTGATTGAATCTAATTAGAGTGATTGTAGTTGAATCAATAATCTTTTTACTCTATCAAAAGTGGATAAACCATAAAATATTTCTAAGGAGTTAAAATAAAGCATAAAATCTTATTTAAGGAGTGAAAATAAACCATAAAATAGTTCAATAGCACCAAATTACTAAATCAAACAAAACATTTTTAAGTACTGGCCTTCAAAATCTCAGCTATGTAGAGTCTGATCAATTGAATGTTTCTCTTCTTAAAAGAGAATTGAAATCAAGATTTCATAAAAAACCAGAACACCATTGCATCAGAACACCCGAATGATTTTCGCAACTATAGAAAATGATTGTTGCAACTATAGCAAATTTGTCATAACTGAGATATATATAGGATTGATTTGTCGTAAATGACCGTTTGATTCTCACACATGCCATTGTTGGTCGCTCTAGCGAAGACCTGGTGGTTGGTCTCTCTACCAACTAACTTTCATCACTATAATGACCAACATGGAATTTTAGTCGCTAGAGTGACCAACAGTTGGACCCCGAAAAAAAAAAAAGTATATTTAGTCCAAAAAAAGCAAAAAAAACACGACGAAATTTTAAACCGTCGTAATTTGCGCCCAATGTAGTAGTGACTTGCCACTGATGAATGAAATCCTATAGGTACCCATAGGAATTTATATTTCATTTCCATAATAGATGGGTTGAATTCTATGGAAGGAGACCCACTAAAAGGAGAGCATTAATGATCCAGGTGGATATTGTTGGACACCCACTTGTTCCAACTGGCTCCTCTTGTCAATTTTTAGTATAGAACATTATTTTGTACTTATTCGTAATTGTGGGTTCTACACTTCTAGGGATGTTTGAATCCCTACACATCTTCCAGGTGGATACTAATGGCCTCCCACCTAATCCAACTGGATTATTTTGTATGTATTCATGTCAGCACATCTTGATGTACTTCCAGGGCCATTTTGGGGCACTAAAAAAAGTTTCTTTGTCTCTCCACAGTCAAAATGTATAAATTTTCAAAGTTTGATGGTGTAATCCATAGTTCTCTAAAATACCTTTCCAACGGGCTATCCCGCGCCTAAAACGGAGATCGTATGAAAAAGTTACGACCTTGGGAAGTTAATGCACTAACTTACCCAAACGGGGCCCACATGAATTTTGATGTTTCATCTACTAGGGTTAGGTTTTTGGATGTCTAGGGTTTTGGCATTCATGTTTATCATAAAAATGCCTTCAGAGCCTCATTTTAATCATCTTGTTGTGAATGAGTGTAGTCGTCACATCTCTTCTCGAAGATAAAGCTGCCACCATTCTAGCGAGTCATGCACTTTGTATTTTTACAATCTCTTTACAATTCTTTCATTAATAGAAATCAAGTATTGTTGTATTTCTCTATTTTTGGAAATTTTCATGAGCATTTCATTGTAATATATCTTATTTCATTTCATTCCAAAAATAATATGGATCAATTAAGGCATCTATCATTATTCAGCATGAGGTACAAAGCAGTAGCTTGATGATTTGGAGGAACTCGGATGAAGAACATGTTCACAAACCAACAACCATGTGTGTCTTTCGCATGCACCAGATGTAATCAATGCATGAAAAAGACCCTATGAATAGCAGCCAATAATGAAAAATGTCTAAAAAGGTGAGGAAACCACCAATAAGGCTAATGGCATCCAAGACACTACATGAATCCCAATGTGTGAATAGATTTATTGTTGTCGAACACAAGAGAAACCCTCCAGTGAGCGACCAATGGGGATATGTCGATTGTTGGGATCAAGTTTACCTACCCATAAGGAAAGTAGGACCAAGGTGCATGGTAGGACTACAACTTCATGTAATTCTGAGACACACTGAAGGTGTGGCTGGCATGCAAAGTTAAGAGTTCTAAGAGATTGTCGATAGAGGCTGATAGACATCCTTTGAACAAGAGAATGAGACATATGGATGACTCTAGCTGCATAGACTTAATGATGAAACTTTTTGATGCATGAGGCACCAATCAAACTCTCCATAGGGACTAGAAGAGTAACCAGTTAGGGGAGTAAACTCTAAGTAACGCTCTCATCTTCCTAAGTTCATGCTAAACCCAAAATTTTGATGACAAGTGGACTCAAAAAATTTTGCTTTGTTCAAAGGAGACACCATTGCTGCCAACATGAGATAATATTATTTTCTTTTCTGTCTTTTTTTTGTTTTTTCATATTCAAATGAATGTTATGATACAGAGGAGGAAATGAGTGTCGCGAGTAAGAAACTAGTTCCAACAGTGGAACATACCTATGCTCAATGAAAGGAGTTGCATGCAGGATATGGACACTTGAAGGAATGTTTCCTCTTGGGGTATAGGGTTTCAAGTTTCAAAGGATATAAGCAAGGTTCTTCTTGGTTGATGGTGTAAACTATTGAGGTGATAGGATTATAATGCAAAAGAGGGAACCGGAAATAGGCTCAATGCTACAAGCAAGAGAATGAGATGTAATTACAACTTAATTCCAAAGAATGTCCTTTTTCGTAAATTTAGTCTACTTGGTTTGAAAAAGGGTTGAAATTACACCAAATAGACATCCTTTCAAATCCAATTTACGAGTGTGAAAGAGACAAGCTCACTCGAAAATATTTTCATTTTTTGAGAGATTCGGAAAAGAGATTAAACAAGACTCAAGAATGTTGTTCTAAGAAACATATCATGTTGGAGGCCAGGGCTCCCGTGCAGGACTTTTGTCAAAATTCAGCAACTCATAGATAGCTGACACAAGCTTGGGAAAACCCAAATCTTTCCAAGTCGAGGAGGATAAAGTAATTGCAGTGGTTACCTTATCTACAATATATAGAAGAATTCCCCTTATCTGGAAGGGTGTAGAAAAGTGAATTCGAGTCTCTACAAGATCATTCCAATCAAAGGAGACCACCCTAAGACTTGGAGGGAGATTACTCGAAGAGAGTGGAATTCTCCCTTGTTCATAAGGTATAGAACTGGAAATTCTAAGGACATGGTCGAAAGACACATCACCCCCCAAAAGAAGAGTGGGATTGAGCGAATATTGCATTGGCAATGGCACTTCCTTAGACTTGTCACTATACAAGAGAAGAGTGGGATTGACCAAAGATTGCATTGGTACGACCACTTCTTCAACCATTGGTTGAAAAGGATGTGAGACAACAAGGTCAAGAGACACATCACCCCCAAAAACAAGAGTGGTGTCGATCGAAGATTGCATCGACACGACCGTTGGTTGAAAAGGATGCATGACAACAAGGTCAAGAGATGCATCACCCCCTAAAGAAAGAGGGATGTCAGCTGAATATTGCATCGGCATGACCATTTTATCAACCAAAGTAGAACTAGAATGTTGGGAAACCAAAGACGACTTAGAACCCGAAGGGCCCCCGGGAAAGACCACGCTTCTTGTACCACAACAGTAGCATGGTACAAACGAGTAAGGTGATCTCTTTTGCAAAACCTACAAAGGAACTTGATCTTACGTCTTATACGCTGAGGCTTATCACTCGTATGAATGCCCCCAGCATGACTTACAATGGCTAGTGACATGCTCCCAGCATGACTTGCGGAGGATAGTAGAAGATCTCCAACATGACTTGCAGAGGTTGGTGATGAATTCCCAACATGACTAGTAGAGATTGGTGATGAATCCCCAACATGACTAGCAGAGGTTGGTGATGTATGTGTAGTGTGACTAGCAGTGACTATATTTGTTCCCCAAGCATGACTTGCAACAACTAGTTATTGGTCTTCAAAATGACTTGCAGAGGTTTTCAACCTATCTCCAACATGACTAGACTAGTAATATAATTTTAGTATGACTTGTAGTGACTAGACTAGTGGTGGCGGTTGGTTGTGGCATTTGAGACCAAGGTTCTAGGAAAGACTGTTTTTGAGAAATTGCAGGCCAAGAAGGGTTTTGTTATACACCATGGCCCTTTCCAGTAGGATAATATCCTCCTTCATACTAATTCATAAAGGGTTGTAAGGGCATCGTCACCAAGGAAGTTGTTTGTGAAGAGAAAGTGACATGACAAGGGTTACTCGAGTGAGGATATATGTTTCCCCCAGATGAAGGAACTCCATGAAGGGGGTTTCCCATACTATAAAATTAACTACCCCTGGATGAAACACCAGAGGAAAGATGAAGATCCTCCATGGGAAAAGTGTTCATAGGAACCCTCATAGTGGAATAAGGATAGATGGATGGGATGTAATAAGTAGAATGACTGCCCATTTGAGCACTTTCTCCTTGAAAAGTGAAGCTAGGATTGGATCCATAAGAAGGAATATCCCAACCTCCTACCATAAGAGTTGGTTGAGGGATATGAATCCCACCAAGTGAAAAGGGATAATAAGGAGGCACCAGGCCCCCCAACCCATAAGTACGATTCACATAAGGCGATGAGACAGAGGATGGCAAGTGTGAAGACATGCCTAGCATACCAAGAGAAAAAATATTAGAAGCCCAAGGTATTGGTTGAGTATCATGATTCGACGTACCACTTGGAAATACAAAAGGATTCATCCCCATGGAATGAGAAAATACCATGGGTTGGGTAACGCTAACTGAGGGAGTCATGGGGGCTCCACTAACCATAGCAATGAAAACTCATGATGCAATATAATATCTTAAGGCCAACTAAAAATTAGAGAGCACACCAAAGTAAAGTAAAAAGGCCAATGCACACAAATAGGATATAATGGTTGAAAATGGGCCTCCCTCACGAAAGTAGGTATGTCTCGCCTAAGAGGGGCCTGAGACTCCCTTCAAAATATCGAAGGTATAAAAATCAGTTATAAGGGCCCTCCTGGGATTAACAGCTAGTCGGTCAGAACCCCCTAGAGAGGTAATCCTCCATAAAGGTTGTTTTTTTCCCGACCCTTATTTGACCCAGGGTACCTGCAAAATAACCCCTGCAAGTAACCTATGTGGCTACCTATGTCAAGAAACTAAGCCACCATGATATAACCAATGTGTAGGCAAACAGTCATAAATTAGGTCCACCGTATGGGAAGGGTAACAAATCCCAAAATCTTGAAATTATCACCTCTCACAGAGGTAAAGTGTTTTGGCCAAAGAGGAAAGTACGCACAAAGATCCATGAGTTACATTGTAACCAAAGATTCTCAAAATGAGAATTGAGTAACCATTGAAAAACAATTTTCCCATTTGGGTTTATAGATTAAACATTATGTCATTGTGTGACATCTCATTTATGTTAAATTAATGGAATATAAGGTCAATTGGAGTTTAATTAAAAGAAAAAGAAACTTGTGAAGGTATTGTGAATTATATTCTAATGGTTGGTGAAAACTAATTTGAATCCTGTGTACATGTCAATGATAAGAATGGGTATTGGTTTATTAAGCTAAGTTCTCGGTTATCCAAACACTACAAAGAAATATGATATCATTATGATAATGATTGTTTCTCTGAATTGGGATAGAGACATATGTGTTTCAATGCTGGGAGCATCAAGGTTAAGTAGAGCTTGAGTGTTCTAGTCTATATAGATATCTTTATCTCTTGGAGTGACATATTGTGTTTGTTGTTGGAATAAAATTTATTATCTTGGAGCAGCTCACTAATTATCGATACTAGAGCCTTGTATATTTTGTTGTTGGGGTGTTGATGACAATTGTATTGTTGGGTTTTATAAGATTGTGGAGAGAGCTAGCACATACCTCTATGAGTGTAGCATTTCCAAGATACAACCATTTTTGTACAATAAGAGCTTAGCACTCTATCACTCCATTTAACCTTTTACTTCATGTTTGTATCCAACTAAATGTTCTTTTTTAAAAAGAGAGAGGTGAATGAAGGAATTGGAAATGGGATTTTTTATTCATGAGGGATTTTTTCCCAAAAAAAGTTGGTGTGTGTTTTATTCAATTGGATTTTGATAAAAAAAGCATTGCAAACACAAAAGAACACAAGCCTTGAAGGAAAGAAGCATATCCAACCCTTGTGTGCCTACCTGGTGACAATACCAATCTAAAGACTGGTATCTTTGAATAATTTTGAGAGTAAAGAACATAAATTTGATATGACGTCGAGGTGGTTCAAGGTAAATGAAAAAGTCCAAATCCAGATCCTTGAGAGTTGTTGTTTCTTCAATTTCAACTTTGTCTGTTGAGTGACCTTGAGATGAACCTTTTAGATCAAAGCGTCTATGTATGTGCATCTCTAAGCATAACATATTACCTATAACTATAAAACGGACCTATTCAATTTATTAGAAATGATATTTCAACTTTACAAGGACTTGAAAAAACATTTTTTCATTGGGTAACACTGTAATACACGGTCTTAGAGACAACTACTGCAATGAGAACATTTTTAAATACTCTAGACCTTGAAAACAAATCTTATTCATAGAATTTGCAAATATCTATATATAGTTAAACCTCAAATATTGAAATGTTATCCTGGACGATAAGGAGAATCATATGACATTGGATGTAGAACAAGAAACCTAATAAAGTACCTTATGCCCTCCAACTAGCTTGATAGCATGTGGGCCAAAAAATTTAGTAATCAGAGTTCTTTCATTGGTACAAACATTATTACAATAATTTGGTAGCATGCGAAGAAGTACTTGTAAATTGGTTGCATGAGCATGTCACATAAGATAATATAATTTTATTTATGTCCAACAAATGACCACAATAATAGGTCAAAAGGGACTAAAAGAGTACCACCATTGTAATACATAGTGGGACTTCCGTAATAGCTCCTAGATCTAAGCTAACAACAATAAGTAAAGAGATAACCCACTTTACCAAATTACTCAATGTTTAATAAAGTATGGACGTGTGATAATAAAATGCAGAAAATTACTCAATGACCAAAAGATAAAGAGGATATTAGCAACTAGAATTTTTCATAACTAGATATTAGCAACTAGAATGGCTTGTGAGTCTTGCTTTTGGCTTGGAGTGTGGGTTGAAATGGTCCACTCAACAGCCATGGAGAAGAGCCATGGGCCATTAAAGCATTTCATAAAAAATGCCTCCACATGTGTTGGTTTGTCATTCACCCTCATTCTAGTTCCAATTATGTTGATGGGTTGAAATGGCTCACTCAACAACAAGGGTTCACCCTAGTGAGAAGTCCCAATTAGATTGATCCTTGTTTGATATAGAGAATCCATCCATATTTTGTCCCAGTAGCCATTATTGAATTGGGTTTTACCAATTTTGGTATAGAAATGATGAATAAAACACATAACCAAACATATTACCACCATTATACCTAGCAATAAGTTGACTGTGAAAATAAAAACATGAATATGAATAAATAGTTGAAAACCCCGAAATAGTTTTGTATTAATCAACTAATTACAACTTCATGCCTACAGGTTTAGACAAATATTTCTAGAAAATAGAAATAAAAATGCAAACTCTAAACATGAGATAGTCTACAATGTAAAGGATGTTCCTACAACAACCCTAATGCTCAATAGATACAGAAGAATAGTCCATGACATATGCATCATAGGAATCACATCTCTCCATAAAATGCTTGGCCAAAGGTGACTAACATTTGTGTTTCCACTTTTCACTCTTTCATGCGTAATGTCTTCAGATTAAAATGTATAATCTCCTTTTTAGTATCAATACCTGGATGTTGTTGCCACAAGATACGTAAGATGAAAATATAAAAACTTTGAATCATATTTTAGAAAAAATAATTTAACATAAAGAAGTCAATTGACAACTTAATAAGATGCTCAAGTTTACTTCCTTGAGTTGAATCTCCTTTCATGGGATATGAAATTGGTCACTTTGATAATGATTTTAAGGACACATTAGTTGAAATGTTGTGTTATTGGGTTTCTATGCCATTGACAATGTGCCCAAATTTTTATTTTTCGAATTTGAAACAATGGTACGTAATCTCATAAAACTTGTAACAATAAAGTTTCATATCTTAACAAGACCTTTATAATGGTACAAATATGACACAAAGCAAATTTTGGGTTCAAAAATTATGGTGAAAATACTAAAATATGTGTTTCACAAGTTGCAAAAATATGCATGTTGCATGTCACACAAAGTTCAAAGTTCACATATCACACATCGCACCAAGTTCAAGTTTTGCATGTCACATGTCACACCAAGTTCAAAGTTAACAAGTCAGAGCAAGTTCAAAGTTCATGTGCATGGAACAAATGATTTTTGCATGTTGCGTATCGCATGTCGCAACATTTTCAAATATGGATGTCGCATTTCACAAGATTTTGAAATATGCATGTCACAAGTTGTAATATTTTTTAAGTTCTTTTTACAACTTCCAAAAACTTCTTATTGCATCTTCCCAAAAATTTGTTTTTGCATGTTGTACCAAGTTTAAAGTTTGCACATTTCTTGGAAAATATGTTGGCCACATGTCACATGTCACAAGACTTTCAAATTTTCATATATCATGTCACAAGATTTTGGAAGTTTCATTGCATATTCAAGTTCTATTTGTTGCCTAGACTCTATATCCCAAGCACAAGGCACCATGTCTTGCTTGGATTCTCATGTTATATTTTAAAATACAAAGATATTAACATTCTTAAAAGACAAAGAGATACAAGTTTGGAACTCTTGTAACCCACAAGCAAACAAGCATGTAAAATTTAAATCCAAACTTGAACAATTCAATATCTTAAATATCATGTTTACCAATGCCTTCAAATCGCTAGGATGATATCCATGGAGCCACAAATTGCTACTGAAATTATATGTCAAGGCCAATAGAACCAATAGAACCAAGGAGTATTGAATCAATATATACCAAGTTTAAGAGAAGCTGAAATTATCATTAAGTGTATAACAAAATTGCATTCACAGATATATACAAGCCATAGAAATAGCCTTGTGAATATTATCAGATGAAAAAGTACCCACAATGTCAATGCATTATATGCATCAATACATGTTCAGATATATAATGTACATCTAACTGTCTTATAAAATTATTACACGTCATCAATTTCTTTTAGTCTTCTTTTGTGTTTTCCAGGTCTTAAGTAATTCATCCATCTCCATGTCTTTGTTTACTGGGTGCTCTTCAGCTGTTGATGTTGTTTCATTCCTTTCACATCGAGTACGTCTGGTCTCATACCCATGGCATGGATGGTGCTTTGAGGGGCCATCACCTACAAAAACAAAAAATATTAAATTTATATGGCCAATTTTTAAATATCATTGAAGTAGTTCATTAATATTAAAAGAAAACTCTGTAATGTAATTATTTACTTGGTCCTCTAGTCGGCACCGCTGGAATGGTTGCCCTGTTCATCTAATCTTCAAGTCGAGGAGGATAAACTATGACATTCTCTTCCATTGAAATGTCAAAATTTATAAGCACATAATTATTAAGTATATGATTAATATACAACCATTTTACCATCGTGGGCCTCAATCACAGGAACATCTTGGGGTTGCACCCCATTGGGATGGGGATACTGGGGAGCACCATGATATTTTGGTTGTGTTTCACTATCAACGCTTTGTTTTACAGTACTAATGTTTTCATTGATAGTGTTTCTCCCCTGATTAAAACAAAGTAAGACATTAAATTATGGACAATATCAAACATTTACGTATTTTATAAGTAATGAAAGGCTAATGTGGATTGATTTTTATAGACCTTATCCTGCAAACTGGATCTTCGGGTCTAACCCATGCTTTTCCTATGATCAACCACAGTTTTATAACCATACTTGTAACCAAGTTGGAGTTCTTCCTCCATGTTTCCAGTGCCAAAGTCGTCGCCCTGCATTGCATAAGGGTGTGGCTTTTTAATGTTTTTGGCTGCAATTACCTGAAAATTGTAAGGCAATACAAATAATATTCTTAATATGTTTTGGTACTTACGATTCATGACTGTAACCTCGAGTAGCCGCCATGGCCTAGCTTGTGTTGGCCATGTTTTGAAATCCTTACTTTGGTTTCCTTCGAAGTGTCAGGCAACCTATCATCAAAATTTTCAAGTATGTTATATATAACCACGCTTTTATTTAGATCTAAAGAAAATAAAAGCTAGTATTGAAATCAAAATATTGTAATTTATCTTGGTGTGCTAGTTATTTTTTCTCTTGATTTTTTCAAACTCTTCTCTTTTGCATCATCAATGATCGCCTTCCACTCCCTCTCTAGAATTGAGGGAGGACGCTCATACCTAGGATTTCTTGTCAAACTCCATCATAAACATTCTGCATATAGTTTAAATATTCGCCTGTTGCAAAGGTGACTTATTTTTTATTGAACGTGTCTACTCTAAAGAGGCCTTCAAGATAATCCATAAGTTCCTTTTTGAGGTTGGAATTCTGGAAATTCCACCTCATGCATAAGGTTGCCCCAAAAATCAACAAGGCCTTGCTCTCTAGGTGCCTATAAAAATGGTCATTTCCTACACACAAAAAGATATGATCATTAATTTAAAATTAATAATATAAATTATTTTTGTATGATATGGACAACATTAAATGATTAAAATATGAATTAAAACTACCTGGGAGTCTTTATTGTTTAAATGGAAGTCCATTATCGTCGACCAAAAATGTGCATGGAAGGGTCCCCATGTTTTTCACACATCTAGCTCCAGGAATTGCAACCACATCACCAACCTCATCTCTGCCACCATTTCTAGACTCTAACCGATGTGTTGATGTTTGGTGGTGTGTTTCATGGCTCCTATCTAAATTAGGTGTGGAAGATGGAGAAGTAAATAGTACTCTAGAAGCTATATGATCACCCGCATCAAGACTCTGTAGCGTCTCTGTAGCGCCACTACTACCAACATCGGGCTGAACAAGCTCCAAAAATCTCTTTATAAAAAAGAAAATGTTTTTTCGTGAGATAATGTAAAAGTTAAAAACAAAGTTTCATAATTGAACATATGAGTACATTAGAAAAAAAACACTTTAAATTATGGTTATTACCTTATATGATTTAAGTTGTGACATAAGGAGATGAATCTTTTATAGGATGTCAGGAGTTTGATCTTGACGATCTAATAAGCTAGCAAGTTCCTTATTCGCTTTACTGATATTTTTTTTATTAATACCATCAGATCAGGGGATGAATACAACCCCTCCTCATCGGCGAAATCATGATCAACATGGCCTGATAACTACATATAATTTCAACAAAAACAATGTTATTTCAGTAAAATTATATAAGCAAATAATAAAATTCACGTAAAATGAAAGTGGAAATTGATAATCATTTGCATGTTCTGTGGCTAGCCATTTTCCACGATTATCCTGCCACATTATAACATAATTAGAACCCCCAAACATTTAAAATTGTTAACGATAAAAAAAAAATTATTGCCACCCAAATAAAATCAACCTCAACGATCAAGCTCCCGCATTATTATAAAATTGGGACCGTGAAATATTTAAAACAATGTTAAAGATAAAAAAAATTATATATAATGAAATAAGTAGAGGTTTCTTAAAGAGGTGTTGCATAAGTACCCGCATACTATTAGAAGATGTTTCTATTCGATTCAAATGGTAATCCACTAATAACTCTTCCCCGGGAGCTATCTTTTTTATTGCACACAAGACTACTCGATTATCTTCACGTCCCTCATATATGCAATTTGGTTGCTTGTTTGTTGTCCCAGGTCGTGTGTTGTTTATAAACCCTGCAATATTGCCGTAAGATTTAGGCCTTCTGTCAATATAGATATTCACTCCCTTATTTTTATCCTTGCTTATTCATTGTATATAATTTGCGGCAAGTGCATATCTCCACATACTTCGCATGTACCGGACCAGCCGCATCCAATCGTTATAATTGTAACACAGTTTGACATAGTCCATCAATTCAATTACTGTATTGTATTTTACAATTATTCCATCCATGGAAAATAGCCCCAAGCCATGTAGGGAGGATGGTGCAATGTGATATGTCCTATTATTGACAATGAAGTCAACATCTATAGGAGGTAGTTCCTTAGGTACCCATTGTTTCACCATATGCTTATACCTAAGTGGCACCTCTATGTCTCCTATGCTCTCATCATCATAAGAGCATGATCCTCCTTCGGCAAGAAAAAATTCCATGCGTCTACAAAATTTTCTTCTGACCTTTTCACCTTTGATCCTTGTTTTCTTATCATATCTACTAGATGCAATCGCATTTCCCTCTATTTGTCCTAAGTTTTCCTCACTCGACGAAGAAATATATGATAGGTACCTGTTTGGTTGTACCTTCAGTTGCATGTGCACGTGTTGTTAGTGAGTAGTCCATCCTCATCCTAGTTCTAATTTTTTAACTTTTTTTCTATATTCAAAGTTCTAAATAAAATTTTGATATATTTAGTTTTGGATGCACAATTAGACTAGGGTGAAATTACCAATATTATTAGGGTCACTCATGCATGCAGTGGATTCCCAACTTAGCGAAGGGTATGAATCTCTAGGTGGGTGCACCTTAATTTGACTCACTTATCCATGTAAGAAATATGCACTATGGTTAGATTTCACACTACGGAATAGTGGTCAACCACCTAATGTAATGTGATATCCCTCTTGATTTTGGACATATTAAGGACATATTAATGTGATAACACTAAGGACATGATAATTTTATCATGTGGATCTAAGAAAAAAATAGTAGTAAGGTTGTTGTTTGTTGGATTTGTGCAAATTATAATTATTATAAGAAATTTCCATTGAAGATGAGGGTCAATTCTATGGAGTAAGAAATCCAACCATCAGTTGGTGTGTTGAAAATCTTGGGTGCTTTAGTTGGCAATAATTCTAAGGAAAGCCAAGAGTAGAACTATACAAATATTATTTTTGTTCAAGACAAGAGTAGAACTATACAAATATTAGTTTTGCTCAAGCCAAGAGTAGAACTATACAAATATTAGTTTTGCTCAAGCCAAGAGTAGAACTATACAAATATTATTTTTGTTCAAGACAAGAGTAGAACTATACAAATATTAGTTTTGTTCAAGCCAAGAGTAGAACTATACAAATATTAGTTTTTTTCAATCCAAGTTGAAGAATAAGTTAGTTATGGTGATGGTTAACAATAGTGCAACCCACATTTTTATGTAGGAATTAGTGGTTTTTAAACTCAATGTGTAGTTGATATTGATGCAGTCTTTTTTTAAGGCAGTAAACTCTAACACGGGTAGGGTGGTTGGTTTGGCTAAAGGAATCAACTTATAGCTTGGACACTAGAGTGGAACTACTAGTTTCAAAGTGGTACCCATGGATGACTTTGAAGTTGTTTTTGTGCAATATTTTATGAGGATGTGATAGGTGGCACCAATCCCTCACGTTAACAATTTGTTAAGCTTTTATGACACAAAACTTCACGTAATTCCAATGTTGAGGGGGAAATAGAGTGCAATCACTAGGAGACTACCATGACTATGATTACAACAACCAATCATGCAATAGTGCAACCTTACAAAGAGGAAGTTGGAGGTTTTAAGACATCAAATAAGATCTCAAGTGTAGGTTTTTGGTAACCTTTGGTGGATGAAGGCCCACGCAAAAAGTTGTTTACTAGGTTTGAATCCATAGTAAATAACACTATGTCTACAATATCCAAAGTAGTGGATGTATATTTAGAGAATCAAGATGGTATAAACTTTCATTGGATGGTTCATTTGACTTAAGAAGTTCTAGAAAAAATGATGTAGACTGTAAGGAAGGAATGGATTCCAATGTTAGTGTTTCTAGTGGCATTGGTGGCAACTTTCCATCCTTTTATCACTAAACAAAACCATAGAATGACTCACTACTAGCTTGGAAGGTAGTGGATCCAAAGCACCCCACAAGGAAGTAAGTGCCTAGTTTGGTGTAAGTTGGTAGGACTTAGCATATTTTAAACGTGAGATCGGACACTTGAGTCTATTAAAGAGAGAATTGCATACAAATAAGTGCATTAAAAAATCTGAGTGCGATTGTTTGATTCTACAACACATGATGATGTACTTTCATGATTTTCAATGTAGAATTGGACTAGCTACCTAGCTTGTTTGAAGGCATGAAGACAAAGGTGTAATAAGGAATGGGAAATTGGATTTGAAGATAAGTACAAATGTGTGTGGAAATGTGAATAAATTGAAGTGATTTTAATTGAAAATGGATGGTGAGTCTGTGACGTAGCACCCTACCTCAATAGGTTCTTCTTGACCTCCCAGTCTTTGGATCTTCCTATTTCCTTGAGTCGAAATGGCTCTTTAGTTCCCACTAGAACCTTTAATGCATATAGTACCACGGGTCCTTCTTATAATTTACACCTGTGTGAACAAGCATTAGACGCGAACCTCTACTGCATGTGACCACCTTTTTGACCACAGACTTAACCCAAAAAAGTGTTTTGGATTTCATGATTTCGCGATTTCTGTTGTGAGTCCCTCTGACTCCTTCGATTCTCGAAACCCCGAAATGGGCTAACGGGTCTTTATCTCCTCCCTTATACTTCGATCATATGACCTCTATTCAAGTCTTGGGGCTCCACCTCCGAGTGCATCGGGATTTTGTGACTCATGAGTTCGTGATGAAACTCTTCCCTTCTTCCCCGAAGTCTGAACTCGTGAATTATTTGCTATGGATCAACGGTTCTAAATCTCCCATGCTCTGACGGTCCAGATCGCGTTGAGACTTCACGTATCAGGGATTCTCGAAAACAACTTCCTCCACACCTCTAAATTTCTATATGTCGAAACTCCAATCTTCAATCAATGACTCTCATTGCTTCAGATCTAATGGTTTCTATCTCCTGAGCTTACGAGTGTTGAAAGACACTCAACCTTAACCTCCCTTTTGATCTACTGGATCCAACGGTCCATGGAAAATCGATGCTTTTCCCCCTGAGAAACTCAACCATCCATTCAAGTTCTCAAAGACTCCTCGCCAAATAACTTGGCGCTCTTCTTCCTGAGCTTGGTTTCTATGAGGTGCCTGCGACCCTCACCCTTCCCTTGAACTTTCCAAGACTCTATCCCTCTTGAGCTTGAATCTTGCTGCAAACTCAAAGGTTTTAAGGGATTCTTGCAGACACTCCTTGTGGCCTTCACGATAATCATTGATTATTTGAACTCTCCAACTCTACACACTCCTTGCGATAGAAATCCTTCAACCACTCACCTGGTTGGAAAAGTCTAAGACTTCAACCTGCCTGCGTACACCTTGCACAGCTGTGTGCTATCCTTGCAATTTTGTTGGTATGAAAACAACGGTATCTCTCCTAATCTTTTATGAGGTAAAACTCAAAATCTTATCAATGCACTCCTTCCAAACCTTCACTACACTCCTTGCGGGAATTCTCAGGAAGAGAAACAATTCAAACTCATACTCTCCCTCTCACAGACTTCATACATTCAACATGAAATCATACACACAAAGCATTGAAACAAATGCATAATAGAGTATATAAGAATATTATAAACATACCACTCAATAGATTCTAACAGTAACCATCAGTACACCATGAAATTGGGTCAAATTATTATATTAATTCAAGTTCTTCTGTACATGGGTTCTATAGCAACAACTATATTCTTATACTATTTCTACAATCTCTGTTCTCCTCTGCTCTTGCTCTATTCTTACAATTACCATTGAGAATAATAATACCATACAATAAATACGAGGGAGATTTCTCGATTTTTCCCTCCTACAAATCTAAGCTATCTAATTGAATTAAAGCCTACATCTACTTTACATTCATTACATTAATTTCCTACAACCGACAGATGAGAGAAATCGCTCAAGATCTGCATTACAATTCCAAAAATATTTAAGAGCACTTATGTCTCTCTAGATATTACATTAATGTGTCATCCTTTTGAATTTCAAAATATCTTCAAAATGTGCATTGGTGTGCATCCAGTTGTCCTCCTCTTTGCTTGCTTGTGATTCTCCTACATCATACTCCTCTGGATGAAAAATTCATGGGCTCCTTTCCATGAGCTCTTGCATTGTCTGTCCATGTTTTTGGATCTCTGGTTCGCTTTCCCAACTAGCATCTTCAATTGGGTGTCCCTTCCACTTTACCAAGTATTCAAAATACATCTTCCTTTGGGTCATCTTGCTATCTCTCTAATCAATGATATTTTCCATCTGTGTCTTTTCAACTACATGCAGTTGTTTGACCCACTGAAATTCCTTCTGAGTCTCTACTCTTCTCACTTCTTCTGCTCTATAAGGATATAAATATGCTATGTTTAATATGGGTGATATGCTCACATCATATGGCAATTATATCTCATAAGCATTTTCCTCAAATTTCCTCAGAATCTTACACGGCCCTATCTCTTTCATTTTCAGCTTATTATATGTTCCCTTTGGGAATATTTCCTTTCTTAGATGCGCTAAAACTAAATCTCCCACTTCGAACTGAAGATCTCTCTTGTACTGATCTTATCTGCACTTGTATTCCTTATTGGAACTCTGCAACCGATCTTTAATCTTATTGTGGAGCTCTTCCATCTCTGCTGCAAATTCTTTTTCTCCAGCACTACTAAAATCATTCTTCTCTAAGTATCTCAACTCAGATACTCCCCTTGGTTGCATTCCATGCATTATCTGGAATGGTCTTTGTCCTATGCTTCAGTTAGGTGATTCATTATATGAAAATTCCACTTGTGGAAGAATCTGATCCCACTGACCATGATGTTCAACTACTAAACTCCTCAACAAGTCTCCCAAACTTCGATTTATTACCTTAGTCTGTCCATCCGTCTGAGGGTGATATGATGAGCCTAAAGATAAATTTGTCCCTGATGTTATAACCCTAATTTGAACCAAATATGCTTACCTGGCATTAGGCCATCTCATTTTACATCTTTTTCCAAGCCACTACTAAACATCTCTTCTTAAAAACACCATTTATGAAGGCACACGCACCCTACTCCACTACTACACATGTGTATACGCTAGCTGACCCACTACAACCCGCGTATACCTACAAAAGCATGAAAAATGGAAAGTTGCAGATGGAAGTCATAGTTTTGGGTAAGTTACCTAAACCGTTTGACTGCCCATAGACGGTCACTGGACCAAATACCTAGCCCTTTCTAGCCTATAAAAGAAGGGGTAGGGATCCCATTTGGGAGGAGGAAAATAATTGTAAAGAAACTCTACCCGATTTCGCATTCCCTTTGTCCCAACTTTTTGCAACTAGTGTGTGAAGAGAAGCATATACAAAACCAGTTGGAGCACAGTTGAAGAGGAGACCAGGACTAGATTTGAGGAGCAAAAGCCAATCTCACTATTTTAAGGTTCTCTTGTGAGATTAATAAAAAGAAGTACTTTTCTCGTCCCACCATATGAGGTTTTTTAATGTGTAATATTGATTATATTTTGATAAAATCTATAATCCATTAGTTCATAGATCATATGCATGTTCATAGCTCTTTGTTTTTCTTTTTATGAATGCAGGTCATCTTTGGGAGGAGATTTGCAGTCAAGGGGCGACCGAATGTTAAAGGATCAAAATAAAACACGGAAACTAAGGTACATTAACTTGATCTTTTAACCTTATATCTACATATGAATAATGGATTTTATAATTGGGATGATGGTAAAAAGTAGGAGACTATTCCATAAGGCGATTTCCGACCCACAACAAAATTGGCAACCATACTAGGGAGATCTCTAGGGTTTTGGGGGATACTTTTTTGGGTTTTTTAAATTGGTTTTATTACCTTTTTCTGAGTTTCTGCAAGAGTCTGAGCTAGTAGGGATTCTGGTCTTCCATACCAGTACTCCCTTCTTTCTTCGTTTGGTTGTTTTTTCTTTTTCGGGAAGCTATAGAGGCATACACGGCCTGTATAAGGCCTGCACGTGTATACACGCGCCCTGACTTCACACAGCCCGCATACATACATCGGTTGTTGAAGGATCAGTAGCATGTCTGAGTCCAGAAAATGTCTTTTTGAAGAGAGGCAGTCATCCTCTTCCCTGTCAGAAGTGATCCTTCTCAGGGGTTTTATGGATCTAGTTATGGGTCTTTGTTGTTGTTGTCTATAGCCTAGGTATAACCTCAGATTAGCTTTTTCCTTGCATCTTTTTCTATCAAAGTAAGTCTCTATGTCTTCAATGGATTCTAGTTCTTAGTACCAATGTTCCCTTCCAGTTCTTTATTGCTTGTTTTCATTTTTTTTAGGAGTTGCAGAGGTGCACACAGCCTGTAGTGGTCCTACACGCGTGCACACATGCCCTGAGCTTGCATAGCCCGTGTACATACGCTGGTTGTTGAACTGTCAGTAGCGTACCTATTGAGATAAAAAAAAAATTAAGAAGACGCAGTCATCCTCTTCCCTGTTAGGAGTCACACCTCTCAGGGATTTTCTTGATCTATTCTGGGTCTCTGTCATAGCAGTCTGTAGCTTAGGTTTGATTACAGCATAGCTTTCTTTTTCATTAAAAAAAATTTCTCTGTTTTTCAGTAATAGGGTTTTTAGACAAGTTGGAGAGTCTGCTTCAATCAGCTTGTCTGTTATTGTTAGTGACTCTTTGCAATCTACGCTTAGGCCAAAAGTCATCTCTTGGTCTTTACTTGTCATCATTTTTCCGTTTTTGCTTCTTAAGCATTAAACAGTAAAAAAAATCTTTTAGATTTTGGTTTGGTTAAGTAGTTGGTTGGTTGTTTGCATTAATCATCAAGAAAAATATTGTTTTCGTAAGTTCTTGGCTGTTGAATTAGGACAATAAGTAGCTCGTAGTCGAGTGAAATCTTGTTTTGAGTTTTCTGTTAAAATATCTTAAAAAAAAAAGTTGAAAAGTTGGTTAAAGAGTTTGAATGTGCAAATTTGAATTTGTGAAGAAGTAATTTGTTCTCAATATATGCTCTTCTCTTTCATCTCTGAAAAACATCACTGGTTTCATTTTTCATTCCCTTTGACTTAAGATAGCCACTAAAATTAACAATTAATTAAAATCAACTAGACTTTATGTTTGTAGGATCCATCAACTAATCTAGGCTAGAGCCTTGATTTAGGATTGGAGAGGAAACTCTTCAAGGATGCTAAAACAAACATAAGAGTTTGCACTAGGGAGTGTCAAAAGTCCAGTATCGTGAAAGTTATCTGGGACCCCCCTCTAACATAGGGGCTAAACACGAGGTCGCGTAAGGAAAGGTAGCAGAGATAACCCCTCTAAAGTCGGACCAAGTGTAGTGGGTAACGCATATAGAGGGCTTGTCTTGGGATTCCATTGATTTCATTTGCCATGGAGCTTCGTGGGTCTCGAATTAGTTCGAGGTCCTCATTCGTCTTCCGGAACACTTGCTTTCGATACCCTTGATAGGTTTCGGGCTTGATACCCTGCTCATTGCGGTCCACCCGACTATAGACTGTACCCCCCTGGTGACTATTTGTGTGCTGGAAACCTAGTTTCCTATCTTTCTAGTTGTAATATCCCTAAGGTCGAACCCAATTGTAAGTGTAAATACAAATGTACTTAAGCTGGTGAGTTTTTTTTATATCATGTTTGTATGCACATTTCATGGCATAGTGTGCACATGTACTACGCAGTAAAATGAGGAAGTGTGCACATTCCAGCATACTGCATGCAACATCTTAAGTGCGCGCGATGTTGAGGCCAGGGATACTTTGTGTATATGATATGTTTTATAGGATGGTGAGCCAGTTATTATAAGATAGGATGCTTATGTTTTTATTAGGCCAGAGAGACTAGATGTTAAAGGCCAGTGTGCTTGTTTTTGTACATGTCTCATATTTAATATAAAATAAATCGTTACGCACAGACCGACCACGATAAAAGAGATGGGGGACTAAGTTCCACTAGTTAGGGAAAGGGAGGGGCTAATTTAAGGAAAGGGGCTAAGATAGGGAGCTTGAGCCAAAAAGGAATATTATATTAATATTTCTTAAATCCTAAAGTATGGATAATTATTTTATCCTAAGTTCTAAATTTGGGGATAAGTGGGCCAAAGGAGCTCCCAACATGACAAGTGTCAAGTTGGGGACATGCATACATATTGTTGGGACTTAGTTCATTTTCACACCACCCCCATCATTAGGACCATCATATTTTCCATCATTCCTTCCATCATTCATCCATGATTCCATGACCATTTTTCCCTCACGCAGTCAATTATCCTCAGACATTCATTTCACTGTATCTGAACTTGTATCCATGGCCACAGAGGTTGTTGTAGCTGGTTAGATGGGAATATAAACTGAAGAAGCAGGTTGTCAGGACCATGGGATACTGAAGAAGCGGGTTGTCAGACCCGTGGGATATTGAAGAGGCGGGTTGTCAGGCTCGTGAGTAATTTCTCTCTAAGTGAGAGATTTGTTGGGAATTGATTTCCTAAAGGTGCTAAACTATAGCTACAGGGCTCTGAGACTTCATGTCCATCCTGTTGATGAAGCCCTGGAAGGGAAGTGGGGTAGACGAGGGACTGTTGAGCAGAGAAGGGGCACACTTCCTTGGGTGGGACAGGCATGTGGGGAATGAGATATTGTAGGCTGTTAGTTTGAGTAGGCAAATGTGATGGACTCTTTCCTATTTTCCATGAGTCATTAGCCTAGTTAGGAACCTTTACCCGAGTGGAGTTTAGTCCTGGCTCGAGGGTGACTCACTGTTAAGAGTGATGAACAGTGTGTTCTAAGTATGGGAGGTTCATGGAAGGTCTGCACGTAGTTGGTGACATTCTTACCAAGATAAGTGCCATTTGTGTGATAAATTTACATGTTGCATTGTTATTTACGTGTTTATTTTTATGGGTATTTCCTGTATATGTTGCATATATGCATTTATTGTTATTTCAATATGGATTCATGCATTTACAGATGTATTGAATGTTTACATTTTATATATAAGGCTTTCACAAGTGTTGTGTGTGTATGTTTTAAATGCATGCAGTTAGAAAAATTTATGTGGCATAGCTCCGAATAGAAGCTGGGTATGTTACAGTATGTTCCGCAGAGAGAAAGTAAGAGTTCTCTGGTGTAGCATGGCCCATCCATGGGTGGTCGGGGACGTTACAATATGGTATCAGAGATTTATTTTTCAACACTGAGCCTAGATAGGCCGATAAATTTGAGTTGAAGAAAAATGTCACAGAGGATTTATTTCGAAGTGGCCAAATTTTAGTTTGTAGAACGTCCATGGTAAAAAGTAACAGCAACTAGGCGGAAATGGGAAAAGCCCCAATTTTTGTGGTTGATTTCATGAGAAAATGGAGAAATTCAGCCAAGTGATGAGATATTACTGATTAATATATGTTCTAGCAAATTCGTACCTGGAATTGGTCGAATTTGAAGTTACAATGAATCCATGATAGTTGGAGCGAGTTTTATAATTAAAATTCTCAATTCGTGAATTGAGTTTGGAAAAAATCGTTCTAGAAATGTCAACCCACAGCGATTTCTTTTTACAGAGGTGAGATGATGTTATTGGGGTGAAATTGAAAAAATTTCATAGTTGCAAAATGTCTATGGTGAATTGGGGAAAAGCCCCAATTTCTGTAGCAGAATTCATGAGGAATCGATGCGCATAAAGGTGAATGTGCACAGTTGGGCGCACCAAAAATTCATGTGGTGCAATGAAAACTCGGGATAGGTAAAATTTGGCACTGCATGGAAAGGTATTGGTGTGTTGATGCACGCGTTAAATTTTGGTGTTGTGCGGAAAAATGATAGCATGTGCCCGTTAAATTTTGGTGTTGTGCGGAAAAATGATAGCATGTGCCCGTTAAATTTTGGTGTTGTGCGGAAAAATTTAGTACCGTGCGGAAAAATATGGTGTCAGGGTGCGCACGAAAATTTTTGGCACCGTGCAGAAAAATATTGGTGTGTCGATGCACGCGCTAAATTTAGCATTGTGTGGTGTGCACACACATAGTAATGGTGCACGTGGTGTGCGTAGTATTGCAAAGAATAGAGGAGTTTGGTTGGTGCGCGCACAGTATGAGTATAAGTTCTCTCGCGACAGTGTAATCAATGGTGCACGCATATTATTGTGCGTCGTGGGGGCATATTGAAATTTGGCATGGTGCAATGCATAGTGAGAAATGCATGTGGAATATCAGTGTGCGATACAAAGAACTGCGTGCAACGGGTATTAGTGCAAGAACCAAATCTGCACGCGGTAGATATTGGCACGCGACACAAAAGTGTGCGCAAGTTATTCGCGCAACAAAGAAGTTATACACAATGGTTTTAAAGTACGTGAAGCATGATTTACCTTGTGATATTGCATCACATGGTAAATACGGGTGCACAGATTGAAATTTTTGCACACGAAGTTGTTTGAAGGGTGAAGAACAGCAGAAACAGTGAAGGGTAAATTATAAGACCCAACTAGCTCCATGGAGCCATAACTTTTTTCTCAAGACTCGGAATTGAGCATGTGAGTAGGCATTGGAAAGGTCTTGGACAGTGGAATATAATTGTCCACCCAGAAAATTGATCAAGGCATTCAAATTTTTAGGAAATCAGAAGAAAGGATTCTGATATATATTATTGAACCAGAATGGTTCATATTTTCATGAAATTGTTGAAACATTTAGCCTAACAAAGTTTTGTTGGCTGCACATTTTGCAGAGTTAACAACAACTAGATCAATATCGGCTTAGATTCTAGAGTAATGGAAGAGGCACAAGAGAATTACATCCAAGAATATGAATTCAGAGGGATGGATGTCCATTTGATCATTGAAGGAACAAACTCCAATGGACATGGAGAAGAAAGGAATGAAAACATGAATATGGCAGAGACCATTAAAAATTTGCAGAAGGATGTCCAAAGCCATAAGGCTGATAATGAAAGGCTTATGACAGCCAAGGAGCAGCAGGATGACTTCAACATGAATTTGTTATAGATCTTGAACATAGTATAAAAGAAATTGGATAAGGAGAGTGGCTCGAGAAAATCGGGAAGTCACAAGTCTCATGATGAGAAAATAAAATCAAGAAGTGTTAGAAGACATCACCATAAATCCCCAAGGCTTTCCAATAAGAGGAATCATATCAGCTCAAGTCCATCCCCTGTCAGGAATCATATGAGTTATGGGGTGGATGAATTACGAGGAGAAATGAACAAAATCAAACCTCCTACTTTTGATGGTGATCACAAGAAGGATGAAGATGCAGAGACATGGTTGTTGGGCATGAGAAAGTATTTTCAATTGCATAATTATTATTCTCATGCAGAGGGTAGAATTTCCATCTATCAACTCAAGGGAAAGGCATCCATGTGGTGGGATCAGCTTGTGCAGGCGTAGCACATTAAAGAGAAAAGTGTTACTTGGATGGAATTCAAGAGGTATTTTGAGATGAAATACTTGAATAAGAGATACTAAGACAAGAAAATGAAAGAGTTCTTTGAACTCAAGCTTGGGAGTATGACCATTGATGAATATGAGAGAAGGTTTTTAGAAATGATGAAGTATGTCTCTTTCATCAAGGATGAGACAGTGAATATATAAAGGTATTTGAGTGGATTGCCATCATTTATCAGTGACAAAATACAGTATGATGATCCCAAGACATTGGAGGATACCATAAGGCGAGCTAAATTTTTATATGATCAACAAAAATCAAAGTCAACATTACAAAAATCTTGGGAAGACAAAAAGAAATTCAAGGTGGATCAAAGGAAGAAGGGATATAAGCCACCATTCTTCAGAAACAATCCTCAGGGACAACAAACTCCTAAAGAACCCAGAACGATTGACACAGGGATTCAAAGGCCAAGGCAACCACCTATTCAATGTTGGGGTTGTAAAGGGGATCACATGTTCAGAGATTGTCCTCACAGAGGTGAAAAAGGGAGGATTGTTCACAATGTACAGCAAGCTAGAACAGTGGAGGACATGGACAGAAAGGTACCCAGGATCTATGTAGCCCTAGACAACAAGCAAGAAGAGTATCAGTCATATATGATTGAAGTGGAAGGTATGATCAACAACCAAACCATTTCTATTTTAATTGATTCAGGAGCTAGTCATAGTTATATAGATCCTAAGATGGTGGAAAGTTTTCATTTGCCAAGAAGAAATCATGGGAAATCTTGGTTGGTGCGGCTAGCTACAGGAACCAAAAGAAAAGTTAATGAGATGGTTAAGTCATGTCTTATGGACATGAATGGAATGATCACCTGGGTAGATTTGAACATTTTGCCTTTAGGTTCCTATGACTATCTAATTGGGATGGATTGGTTGGACCAACATCATGCTCTCCTAGACTTTCATAACAAAGCATTTACTTGCTTGGATGAGGAAGGTAAACTAAGGAAAGTGTAGGGAATTCCCAGGGAAGTAACCATCAGAGAGATTTCCTCATTGCAACTGAAGAAATGTTACAGAAAAGAGTGTCAAATATTTGCATCTCATATGGAGGAGACACCTAAAGATAAGGTGCCAAATTTGGAAGATTATGCAGTCCTAGAAGATTTTGAAGATGTGTTCAAGGAGGTACCAAGACTACCCACGAGGAGGGACATTGATTTCTCTATAAATCTAATGCATGGAGAAGCTCCAGTGTCAAAGACTCCTTACAGAATGAGTACACCAAAGATGAAGGAGTTGCAAATGAAACTTGAAGAGCTTCTGAAGAAGGGGTATATACGCCCAAGTGTGTCACCTTGGGGTGCCCTAGTCTTGTTTGTGAAGAAGAAAGATGGAACATTAAGATTGTGCATTGATTTCAAATAGTTGAATAAAGTGACTGTGAAGAAAAAGTATCATCTGCCAAGGATTGATGATCTCTTTGATCAATTGAAGCATGCAAAGATATTTTTAAATATAGATCTCAGGTCAGGATACCATCAGGTAAGGATTAAAGAAGAAGATATCATAAATACCACTTTCAAGACAAGGTATGGTCATTATGAGTTCACAGTGGTTCCATTTGGGTTGTCAAATGCACCAGTTGTTTTCATGTGCTTAATGAATGGTGTTTTTCAAGAATATTTAGACAAGTTTGTCATTGTCTTTTTGGATGACATTCTCACATATTCCAAGTCAGAGGAAGAGCATGAAAATCATTTAAGTATGGTTGTGCAAGTATTAAGGGAGCATCTATTGTATGCCAAATTGAGCAAGTGCTCATTTTATCAGAAGCAAATTCACTATTTGGGTCATATCATTTCAAAGGATGGGATAGCAGTGGATCCTATGAAGATAGAAGCCATTAGAGAATGGGCAATGAAAAAGAATGTGACAAATGTGAGATCATTCATGGGTCTTGCAGGATACTATAGGAGATTTATAGAATGATTTTGAAAGATTGCACACCCAATCACTTCCTTGCAAAGAAAGGGTGTGAAGTTCCAGTGGACATTGGATTGTGAAAAGAATTTCCAACACTTGAAACAATTATTAACAAGTGCTCCAATATTAAGGATAGCAGACCCAAATGAAGACTTCATTGTATGCACATATGCATGTAAAGAGGGACTCAGTGGATTCCTCGGTCAAAATGGGTTTGTTATATGTTATGAATCAAGGAAGTTGAAGGAGCATGAGAGAAACTATGCCACTCATGATTTGGAGTTGGCAGCCATAGTACATGCCTTGAGGAAATGGAGACACTACCTCATGGGGAAAAGGTTTGAGATGAGGATAGACCACAATGGTCTGAAATATTTGTTTGATCAGCCAACTTTAAATGCTAGGAAAAGCAAATGGTTAGAATTTCTAAGCGAATACGACTTTGATATAAAGCATATCAAGGGGAAAGAGAACAAAGTGCCTGATGCACTCAATAGAAGAGTGCATGAAATGCATGCTATAGCCATTAGCATGTATCAATCAAATTTGAAACATAGAATTATAGAGACTGCCAAATCAGATTTACAATACAAGGATTTAGTGGAAAAACTACAGCAAGGTAATTTGCAGCAGAAAATTGAAAAATACAAGCTAGATAAGGATCAAATTCTCATGTACAGGGGCAGAATTTATGTACCAAATTTCCACGAGTTGAAAAATTTGATATTGAGATAAATTCATAATGTTCCTTATGCTGGGGACCAAAGATATCAGAAAACTATTGCATCTGTTAAGAGCCAATATTATTGGCCAGGCATGAAGAAAGAGGTTGTTGATTTTATAGCCAAATGTTTGGAATGTCAAAAGGTAAAGGTTGAGCATAGACACCCACCTGGTTTGCTACAACCATTACCCATTCCTAAGTAGAAATGGGAAGTTGTAACCATGGATTTCATTACCAAACTACCCAGAAAAAACAAGCAATATGATTATATCATGGTAGTGGTGGATAAGCTTACTAAAGCTACCCATTTTATTCCAGTTAAGCTCACTCACAAGGCAGTGGACATTGTTGATGTTTATATGAGGGAAATTGCTATATTACATGGCATACCCAAGAAAATTATGTCTGACAGAGATCCAAATTTTACCTCAAAATTTTGGAAAGGATTATTTATTGGATTTGGAACAAATTTGAATTTTAGTACAGCTTATCATCCAGAAATAGATGGACAAACAGAGAGGGTGAATCAGGTGATTGAGGATATGTTGAGGATGTATGTGATGGATAAACCATCAAAATGGGAAGACTACCTACACTTGGTACAGTTTTCTTATAACAATGGGTACCAAGCATCTCTAAAGATGAGCCCATTTGAGGCACTTTATGGTAGAAAGTGCAACACACCAGTAAGTTGGGATAACCCAACAGATAGAGCAGTGGTTGGGCCAGATTTGCTCAGGGAAATGGAAGAGAAAATGTTGAAAATAAAACAAAATTTAAAGGATGCCCAAGATAGGCAGAAAAGTTATGCTAATAAGGGTAGAACTCATAGGGAATTTAAAGTGGGTGACCATGTATTCTTGAAAGTGAAAGCCAACAGAAGTTCTCTAAAGTTGGGAAATTGTTCAAAGTTGGCATCTCGCTATTGTGGGCCATTTGAAATCCTAGAGAGGATTGGTCCAGTAGCTTATATGATTGCATTGCCTACATCTATGTCTGTTCATAATGTACTCCAATGTATTCCATGTACCCTTGCTAAATAAATATATACTTGATATTAATCATGTTATTGATTGGAATGTGATTCAGGTGGAGAAAGAAGGTGCTTTTTAAGTGCATCTGGTGTGCATTCTAGATCGGAAAATCAAACAGCTCTAGAATCGATCCATAGGGCTTGTAAAGGTCCAATGGACCTGGTAAAGTCCTGAGGAAGCTACTTGGGAGCATGAGGATGCAATGCAGGTAGAATACCCGCATCTTTTTTAGGATTTTTAAAATTTAGTTGTACATGGGTACATGATGCACTAAGGACAGTGCATAAATAAGGGGAGGGGATTGTAATATCCCTAAGGTCGAACCCAATTGTAAGTGTAAATACAAATGTTATTAAGATGGTGAGCTATTTTGATATCATTTTTGTATGCACATTTAATGGCATAGTTCGAGCATGTACTATGAAGTAAAATGAGGAAGTGTGCACATTCCAGGATATCGCACGCAGCAACTTAAGTGTGCACGATGTTGAGGCCAGGGAGCCTTTGTGTATATGATATGTTTTATAGGATGGTGGGCTAGTTATTATAAGCTATGATGCTTATGTTTTGATTAGGCTGGAGAGCCTAGATGTTAAAGGCCAGTGCGCCTATTTTTGTACAAGTCTCATATTTAATATAAAATACATCATTGCACACAGACTGGCCACGATAAAAGAGATGGGGGACTAAGCTCCACTAGTTAGGGAAAGGGAGGGGATAAGTTGAGGAAAGGGGCTAAGCTAGGGAGCTTGAGCCAAAAAGGAATATTATATTAATATTTCTTAAATCATAAAGTATGGATAATTATTTTATCCTAAGTTCTAAAGTTGGGGACAAGTGGGCCAAAGTAGCTCCCAACATGATAAGTGTCAAGTTGGGGACATGCATACATATTGTTGGGACTTAGTTCATTTTCACATCGCCCACATCATTCGGACCATCATCTTTTCCATCATTCCTCCCATCATTCAGCCATGATTCCATGACCATTTTTCACTCACGTAGTCAGTTATATTCATACATTCATTTCATTGTATCTGAACTTGTATTCATGGCCACAGAGGTTGGTGTAGATAGTTAGATGGGAATATGAACTGAAGAAGCGATTTGTCAAGCCTATGGGATACTGAAGAAGCAGGTTGTCAGGCCCATGGGATATTGAAGAGGTGGGTTGTCAGGCCCGTGAGCAATTTTTCTCTGAGTGAGAGATTTGTTGGGAATTGATTTATTGAAGATGCTAAACTACATCTGCAAGGCTCTGAGACTTCCTGTCTGACCTGTTGTTGAAGCCCTGGAAGGGAAGTGGGGCAGCCAAGGGACTGTTGAGAAGAGAAGGGGCACACTTCCTTGGGTGGGACAGGCATGTGGGGAATGAGAGACTGTAGGCTATTAGTTTGAGTAGGCACATGTGACGGAGTCTTTCCTGTTTATAATGAGCCATTATCCTGGTTAGGAACCTTTACCCGAGTGGAGTTTAGTCCCGGCTCAGGGGTGACTCACTGTTGAGAGTGATGAATAGTGTGGTCTAAGGATGGGAGGTTTGTGGAAGGTCTGCATGCAGTTGGTGACATTCTTACCAAGATAAGTGCCAATTGTGTGATAAATTTACATGTTGCATTGTTATTTACGTGTTTATTTTTATGGGTATTTCCTGTATATGCGGGATGTATGTGTTTACTATTATTTCAGTATGGATTTGTGCATTTATAGATGTATTGTATGTTTACGTTTTATATATAAGGCTTTCACAAGTGTTGTGTGTGTATGTTTTAAATGCATGCAGCTAGAAAATTTTTATGTGGCATAGCTCAGAATAGAAGTTGGGTATGTTACAGTATGTTCCACAGAGAGAACATAAGAGTTCTCTAGCATAGCATGGCCCGATCATGGGCGGTCGGGGACATTACACTAGTGACTTACAAAGGTGACTGTGAGGGTATATCGCGGTACCTAGGATAGAAATCGGGCCACGCTTTGCAGAATTTACCCAGAGGGTGCTTCCATATTTGAGTTCCACTTGCACCGGTAAGTTTCTCTAGTGTTGGTTGTTGTAATTGTTCTTCCAACTAGCTAGTGACTGTTTGTTTGATCTCATAGGTACTTTTTTCTAGTGAGTGCTAATTTTCAAATGATTATAGATTGCCCTAGTGTGTCTTTGATCTTCTCACATAGTGGAGGATCAAGAGTTCTACCGGTAGTGAAGGCTTTTGGGCCTACCGCCAGTTAAAATCGAACCCCCCCCACCACCACCACCACCGCTAAGGAAAAAAATAGACCAGCAAGGGTCTTTTGAGACAACCGAGTTACAAGAAACTGTGCCCGACCCATCTTCGACAGGAGAACATTTGATTCTGGAGGAACTAATCATTTATGACCTTGGAGCAGAATCTCTTAGTTTGTATAACCCTCCCATCACTAATCTATCGATGCCTATTGTCATATAGGTTCTACCTTACGAGCGTCAAGTAGTGTCACAAGAAACAATGGAAGAAAACATTGCTACTTCTTTAGGGAATACTCATTTTCCCTTCACTACTGTCATTACTAGGGGTGTTCCACCTCCTAACCAACCATTGTCAGTCTGGGCCACTATGATCTTGACTGCTTCTACCTCGGGCAGTGGTTCGATTCCATCTATGGTGGCGATCACTGCTCTATTTACTCAGAACGCAACATACCCTCTGTTCTCATATGGGATTCCTAGCTTTGGTATGAGTACTGTAATTTCCTCCTCCACTCTATAGAATTTAGGTCTAGAGGCAGGGAGTTCCAACGCTCCTCTGCAAGGATCTATGGGGGCACTTCATCTCCTTTTATCGCTTTCCCTTACGGCATGGGTCATATACCCCCTTTGTCCCCCTTGCTCAGAGGTGTCCCTCAACACTCTGTCAGGCCTAACGTAAATTTGTCTGGAGCAGGTAGTCAAGCACTCCCTCCTTATAACATGTCAGTTGGTTTGACACCTGTCTCTTTGTTCAGTGTGTTTGGTAACAACGCTTTCTCGTCAGCTGTCATTTCGATCAGGAGTAATCCCAGTTATGGACAACCACATCCTATACAGGATATTATTCCTACACAAGGGACACACTTAGGAATTCCTTCCTCACAAGGACCTTGGAATCTGTGGCAGGGACTAGTCCCCTTGCCAAGAATTTTGATTGGGGGCAACCCCTTCCATACCCAATGGAACCTCGGGCAAGGCCTAACACCTATGCCTGTCAGATCAGTAGGAGGCAACCCCTCCAAAAATCCTTGTAATGTGACACAAGCTCAACCCTTTACATCCTATTTCGAAAACCAGCTGATGATGTCTCAACAAGCGCACAATCCATACACTAGTCATGACCATGGTTATTACCAGATCCCTGGCTAGCAACCTAAATTTTCCTGGCAACCTGGTGCTAGTCAAACTCCAGGCTCCTTTTTCCTTGGCTACAATCCACAACCCAAACTACCATTTCTGGCAACCCTGCACTTGCCATATTTGACAAGGATTTTAAATGACCCCATCTGTCATGATCTGAGTTGGCCTCCTATGCTGACCAAGTTGCCTTTGGACATTCCAAAGTTCGAGGCCAAGCCTAACGAAGATCCTGGCAATCATGTGACTACCTTCCATTTATGGTTCTCGTCCAACTTGTTAAGAGACGACTCCATTCATTTGTGATTGTTTCAACGCACTCTCATAGGGAGTGTTGTGAAATGGTACATCGAGCTCAACTACTCACGATACCCTTCCTTCAGTGAATTGGCAATCGCTTTCTTGAACCATTTCCAATTACCTGTGAGATACGACGTCAGCATTGAATTGCTGGCCAATTTCGAGCAGACAAAAGCAGACCATATCTCAGATCATATCCAAGAATGGAGATGCCGAAAGAGTTTAATAAAAGTGCCAATCCCACCAGCATTCCTGCTAGAGTGGTTCCTTAAGTCTTTGGTACTCCAGTTATCTAAAGACATCGCAACATCCAGAGTATTTTCCGAGGAGGATGAGATAATGAGAGCTCAACAACTAGAGCTAATTTACTCTCAATCTAGTTTACTCTACAAGATTTTTCCAAAAGCATCGAGGTCAATCCTTGACAAGACTAGACAGAGGTCTGGACCACATGTCAATGGAATTATTGGTTTAGCACAAACAAAGACTGTTGATCCATTGTCAAATCAATTGCAACAATTGTCGATACAGCAGACAACAGCCAACCAAACCACCAGCTTGATTTTTCCCCCTACCCAAAAGTTAGATGTACACAGTGTGCAAACGACAAACCCAAAGGCCACCCAGTAGCCTGACGGAAAGAAGAAACAATGAAAGAAGGGTAAGGGGGATAAGAAACCCACCGATAATGCTGGCGGGGGCAACACTAAAAAGAATAAGCCAAAGTATCCTTGTAATATTTGGAAAGAAGACCACCCGACCCATCAGTACCCTCGGATTGCGGAGGCCCAGAAGTTATTGGCACAACAATAGCCTGTCGTGTTAATGAACCCGTTTCCACAAGGGCAAAATCTAACTCAAGCCTCCTCGAGCACGGAAGGGGGAAAACAAGGACCCCCTCCATCTTCGAGTAATCCTTCATATGGATGATGTTAGGAGCTAAATTTCACTCATGGGCTATTTTTCCATGGTTTTTCCAAAACTAAGATTCGCTATTTTAAAAATGATTCACACAAATTCTATAGGATAAAATTATTTTACCTTAAGAATCGCCAAAATTTCATAAAAACTATATAAAACCCTTAGAAATGTGAATATTTTTACAAAAATATCACGAAACATTTATAGTTGGCATATGAAGGATTATTAAGATTCGCCAAGGCTTCTACATTTTAAAATAAATTTCCATCCTTAAATCATCCCTGAGATTCCTTCATCCACAAATGTGTATATGATGAAAGGTGATGCCTATATATCGACTAGAGCACATGATTATGGAAATCCAATCACCTCTGAGAAGGGTAAAGAAGCTGAAAACCCACCTCTTCCTCTCCAGATTGAGAAGACGTTGGGAGAAACAATGACATGCACCCCAAAAGGTGCATTCAAGAAAGCCTCTCACAATCCAAACACATGGGCCACCCAGAACTACTCTATGGTGGAGGATTTATAACAAACCCCTTGTGCGATGTCTTCTTTGGAAGTCCTCCAGAGTTGCCCTTCCCAGAGAAAGGCTCTATTAGCTTCCCTAGGATCTACGGAGACTTGTAATCCAGGAATGATCATTCTTGATACGACTAACTTAAAACCTCGTCTTCCTTACCACGTAGCTTTTCAGATAGTAGTGGCTTACACCACGAAAAATTTTACCCGAAATATTTTTTTTACAGCGGTGGATGAGGGTGCCTCGACATGCGTGATGTCTTTAGTGTGTTGGAAGGCCATAGTCCAACCCATTTTGTCTCCATCACCTACTCTTCATACAGCCTTTGACGATCGTTCTTTCTGACCACATGGTATCATTCTCTCTTTCCCCTTGTAGTTAGGGGGAAAACCCATGTGCTTCTAAGTTGAAGTGGTTGATGCATCTCTCGACTACAATATTTTGTTAGGAAGGAATTGGACCTATGCTATGCAAGCATTGGTCACGACAATTTTTTGGGTCTTATTGTTTCCACACAAGGGTCGGATCATGACCATTGATCAGTTATCCTTCTCTCGTCCTGACCCTTCATCGGGAGTCTACACGGTCCCAATGATTGATAACCTTCAACCCGGCATCATCAACATAGGGGTTGGTTTGTGCCCACCTTTGATGGGTACTTTTGATTAATCGCCTCCGACCGGAAATGTCCATTACATGTCGGCTGACCTCGACCAGCCTCGGGCTGAAATCTTTCAAATCTCATCATTTTGCACGATGTACTTTAACGATCTGTGGACTCTTCCTTCCCCATAAACTAATATGGAAGGGATAGAGCACCATGGCATGGCCATTCCTTTGTCTGCATCAAAAGTTGCATACTCGATAATTCAGCGAGCTTCTGTCGACCTCGATCCAACTCTTGCACAAGAGTTAAATCCGGTGCTCGAGCCTATTTGGGCTCAAGGTTCCCTTGTTGATATAGATTCTTTAGACTCGGTCTTGCCCTTAGACGAGGTGATTATTGAGGCAATGACTAGTCTAGATAGACCCTGGGATGATCTTCATCATAGATCGTATTTCCTCCTAGAGTTAAGATGAATTGAAGCAGGTGAATTCACTCTGACTATGAATGGAGATAAAGGTTGTCCTATCAATCCTTTGGAAACGCACACAATTTATGTTGAAGAAAATATGGCAACAATAGCTGAAACGATACCTATTGACATCTCCAGAACCCCTGGCATTGTGGAGAATATCTTCGTCGAAGCAGATTGCTCCCCTGAGGAGATTCAAATCTACACGGATTTATTTAAAGAATTTGCGACATGTTTTCCTGGTCTTACGAGGAAATGCCAAGCATATATCCAAGAATCTTCAAACATGAAATCACGACTCATCCTGATGTCAAGCCGGTCCAGCAGAAGCTTCATCCGGTCAATCCTAGGAAAGCAACAACTATCAAGGCTAAAGTAGAGAAACTACTTAAAGATGGTTTCATCTACCCTATCCAATTGACTCAATGGGTGTTGAATCTAGTGTCGGTCAATAAGAAACAGGGTACGATTCTCTTATGTATAGACTTCCATGACCTGAACAAGGCCTTCCCAAAAGATAATTTCCCCACACCATTTATTGACTAGATAGTTGATGAATGCGTAGGTTGTGAGTCTTTTTCGTTCATGGATGGTTTTTTGGGATATAATCAGATACAGATCAAACCCGAAGACCAACACAAAAACACTTTCATTTATCTGTGGGGTACATTCGCTTATCGTAATATGCCTTTTGGTCTGAAAAATGTTGGAGTTACATTTCATTGGGCCATGTATTTTCCTTTCCATGACCTCAAACACATAGTCGAGGCTTATCTTGATGATTTAGCGTCACAATCTCACAAGAAAGATGATCAACCGGCACACCTCCAACTTATCCTTGAACAGTGTCGCTACTATTGAATCCTCTTGAATCCAAACAAGTGCAGTTTTTGTGTCACATCAGGTCATCTATTAGGTTTCATAGTTTTGACAACAAGGATCATGGTCGATCCTCTAAAGGTTGAGGCAATAGTTCAATTGCCTCCCCCATGCACTATCCCTCAGCTTCAAAGTTTGCAAGGAAAAGCAAACTTTTTATGGAATTTCATCGCAAACTATTCTGAGATCACAAAGGGTTTTATGTTTTTATAGAAGAAAGATGTTCCTTTTCATTGGGACGAAGCTACTCAATTCTCTTTCGCAGTGTTGAAACACACCCTCATATCTACCCCTCTACTTTGGCCACCCAATTATAATAAATATTTCCTATTATACTTGGTCACTACGGAGTCGACCATCGATATGGTCTTAGTTCAGGAGGATGATTTTCTCTCATAATACATGATTTATTACCTGAGTCGAGGCCTAGTTGGACCAGAATTCAATTATTCCCACATTGAAAAACTTGCCTTGGCAACAGTCCATGTTGTCCAACGGTTCTGTCATTACATTTTGTTTCGCAAGACCACCGTCATTGCCGTTGTGAATCCATTTCAATACGTATTAACGCAACGAGTCATCGACAGAAAAATTAGTAGCTAGATAGTTATCCTCTAGGAATTCGACTTCGAATTCATTTCAGTGAAATCCAAAAAGTCGATGGTCTTCGCGGAACTCATATCGGAACTTCTAGTCGAATCAGGTGATATTATACCCGACGAGTCGCCTATCAAAGGAGACATTTTTTTGATCACATCTTCTGACCTTTGGTATGGATATGTGCTTGTCTATATCTAGACTTTGAAGTGTCCCACCTTTTCTTCTCGTGATGATTATCATCGTATACACCATCATGCTAAGAACTATCTCATACTCTAAGACACTTTTTATCGTCAAGGTGTAGACTGCATCCTTCGTCGATGTCTCACTCATGAAGAATCGGAAATCATGCTTAACGATTTCCACACTAGAGAATGTGGCAGTCATCTGTCAGGGTTGGCAACAACCCAAAAAAATCTATGAGCCAGTTACTTATGGCCGACCTTAATCAAAGATTGTGTTGAATCGGTCAAGAAGTGCCACCTGTGTCAAATATTCTCTCGGAAAATGAGGGCACACCCCGCTCCCATGTTTCCCATTATTACCGTTGGTCCCTTCACTAAATGGGGGATTGATTACACTACATGAAACCCCCCTTCAGCAAGGGGGAACCGCTATATCATCGTAGCAGTAGACTACTTCACCAAGTGGGTCAAAGCTATGCCAACATTCAAAGATTATGGGGAGACAACAACTCTCTTTTTGTTCAACCAGATAATATCAAGGTTTGGCACCCCGAGAGAGATTATCACTGACCATGGCAGTCACTTTCATAATAAAATGATGATCAATTTAATGTCAACGCTTGGGTTGCGGAAAGAACATTCATCACCCTACTACCCCAAAACAAATGGTCAGGTGGAAGCTATAAATAAATATATTAAGACCATTCTACAATGAATGATCAATTTGACCAAGTCAAATTGGCATTTGATGTTATACTCAACATTATGGGCTTACCGAACATCCGTTAAGACTGCAATCAGTTTCTCACCTTTTCAAATCATTTATAGGTTGGAAGTAGTCTTGCCCATAGAATGCTAGATCATGTCGTTAAAGTTGGAATTACAGTTATTTCCAGACACTTGACCGCTTGAAGAGCGTTTATTATATCTCAAGCAGCTCAATGAGAAGTGTCATGATGCAGCCTTAGCTAACAAAGCTCAAAAACAAACTGTCAAGTGTCAATATGATCAGTCCATTCGTCCTTGGATTTTCTTTGAAGGAAACCTTGTCTTGGTCTATGACCAAGATAAGGACCCCCTGGGGGGAGGAAAGTTCAAACCCATGTGGTTTGGACCTTTCATCGTTAAATAGGTTCTAAGAAAGGGCGCTTATCATCTGGTGGACTTTGAGGGAAATGTTTTGGCAGAGCCTAGAAATGGGCTCTACCTCAGGAAGTATTATTCATAGGTGGGTCGCCTTGGGTGACTTTTTGTAAGATATGTATAGTCTTTGTACTATTACTTTTTAGTTTTTCTTTTGGTTTTATGGACATGTCATTTTTTATGTTATCTTTTTCACTGTGGCAGATGTCAAGTGAATCATAGGTGTTCGTTGGGTTCACGGATGGTGCTAGCCAGCACACTCAGAGGCTTGCTTCTGCATCTTGGTTGATTTTCACACCTCAAGGCCAGTTGTTATCTTCAGGAGGTATCTGTTTAGGCGACACCACAAACAATGTCACCGAATACAACCCAGTTATTGAGTTGCTTCATGATGCTTTGTCGCTTGGTATCTCTCACCTCCAGGTCTATTTAGACGCTTAGCTGGTTGTGTCTCAGTTAAATGGAGTCTATCACGTTCATGATCCTACTCTACACTGACAATTCCTTGGGGTACGTCTCTTAGAACGAAACTTTGATTACATTACGTATATCCATGTTCCTAGGATATTGAATCAGGTTACAGATACTCTAGCTAATCATATATTAGATTGGCATATTGCACACATGTAATAAAAATAGCACACACACACATGTAAATACATTTGTAGATAAGTGTAATCCATAAAACACAAAAAGATAAAAAAATCCATATATATATCGCAAAGCACCAAAGTACATAAGTGGGCACAAGCGCCTCAAAAAATAGGTGTTCAGTAAAGAGTCACAGGGCTTATGCCCTCAAAAATATACCAAAGGTGCCCTTGGCGCATAAGAAGTCTAGTCTAAGCTAAGGGCAGGGCCTGTTGGCCCTTCCATAATGAACAATGGCGTTGGCCATGCGCCGAAAAAGTTGGACCCAAGTCTGGGGCACCCCAACAACATGAGGTTGCATCGATGGTGGCAGGTCCTCGATCTTTTCCATTGGGACTGTGCGAGTGAGTGCAGTAAGGTTCCTCTCCACTCATCTCAAAACTCTATCAGCCTCTCAGGCTGGAGGCCCTCCTGCTACTGATGGCCCTACCTCCAGTTGAGGACATCGTCAGCTCCTTGCAAAATCTATTGGACACACTGGTCCCACATCTGCACATAATAGATACATACTATTCAGATACTCTGGTACACAAAAATAAAAAAAATGATATATATAAAAATAAATAAAAATTAAATAAACCTTGAAAAAACAAAAACAAGCATACCTAACTCTCCTCGCTCTACTCCGGGAGGTATGGCCATGGCATGGTTCCTGGATAAGTTAATCTTGGCATAGGGGTAGTCCTCTATCACCGGAATATGTTGTGCCTACCAAGCAAAGAATTTGTCGTCGAAAGCCTCAATAGTCCTCCCTCCCCCCTGTCGTGGAAACAATGTCATCCACCTTCATAACGCTGGGAGAGAGGCCTCGTGCCCTCATATCATCTCTCTAGGGATAATACTGGGTACTCTCGAAGAAGAAGAAAGAACAAAGGATAGTCCCAAACCTGAAGTTCTTGTGCACCTGTGTTTGGCAGTCTGTCAATTGTTTTTTCATACATATTAGCAAGCTGGTGCTCCAGTCAAAATATTGTGCATTTAAGCACTGAACCGCACAATTCATGTGCGCCTGGGAAGCTTGATTTAAAGATGTGGATCCTATAATCCACCCAATGAGTAGAACTATCGCTTTCAGTGATAGATTAGAAACATTTCTTATCGGCACCTGTGTGCCCACTTTTTCGGTACTAGCCTCACAATGGAGTCCAATCAACTCCGCTATGTTTTGAGGCCTAGAGGGAAACATGCAAAAGTTGATTGGTTCCCCTCTCCTTGAGAGGCCAGTCAAAATGTAGATATCTTCAGTTGTTGGAGTCAACGATTTTCCCTCAAGCATGAATGCCTCTGCATCTGGGTGCAAGTAATCTACCAAGGCATTCAACATCCTAGGTTGCACCCGCATAAATGGACACTAGAAGAATTTCAATAAACCACATTGTGCCAATGCGGCAATAGCATCAGGATCCTCTCCAACCAAGTTATCAATGTCCTCATGCTCCCTTTCCCTCCAATGAACATACATCCTGCAATTCACAAGTTCATAAGGGATTAGCTCTTGCTTTCTTATGTTTTTCCACAAAAAAGAGGGTACACGTGGGTTGTAGTGTACACAGTCGCGTGAGCATGCGTGCAGGTTTTCTCCTTCATGCACCCACACCCAGGTTGTCATAGTACAGCCCGTGTATACGTAGGGATAACCTTTTTAAAGGTCAACGCCTCTCCTAAAAACAAAATTAAATGCATAAAATAAGAATGGAATAGCAAGAGGGGTTAGTATGTACTTACTTTGTCCAAGGAGAAGTTTGTTTCATCTACTGAAGCTCCCGGAATAAACTTTTTTAACAAAGGAGTATTTTTGGCTTTTTGTCAATTTCTCAATTTGCAATGGTGATAATGAGCTGCCAGCTTCTATTTATAGACTTTTTGGCCCCTTTTTTTTTTTGGACTTTTTTGTCATTTTTTCTAAAAATGATTCAAGAGTTTCTTAGGGGATGTTACAAGTAGTGGTACTTTGGGTATTTGGAATTTTTTGGGCGATTTGGGTCATTTAAAAGGTATTTTGGTGAAAAGTCATTTTTTCAACTTTGTGCATGTAAGATAGATTTCCACTTCCACTGGTTGCACCTCGTTGTCTTTTTCTCTTTGCCATAGGATCGATCCCACCGAATTGTGACGTGGAACCCTCTTTTTTCTCTAGAAGTGTCATAATTTGGTGGTAGAGCCTACTTGTACATGGACCATAGGCTCAGGAGTCCTTGTTAGTTTTATCCTGATTACGAGTTTGAGCCTCATTTGCATGATGCATTATCACTCTTTACCTCACCCTCAAGAGTCCCAAAACACAACGGGTCTTCTTTTAATCCCTTTTCAGACCCTCTAAAAATGAAAACATTGTCGAGTGACCTTGTTAACCTTCACGCTCACTAAACTGAAATTTGAAGGCACGTATGTCCGGCGATAGTTTGCCCCTTTTTTGGTCTAGATGGTCAACTATACAAACAAAGGTATACTCTAGGATCTTTGGTTCCCTAAAAGAGTATTCTCAAGTATGATTTTAACCCTTTTTTGGGCCTAAGGTACTGAATTTACGAAAAAGGAACCCCAATGGAGTCCATAGTTAAGCTCTTTTCAAACTCCCTAAAATTGAAAAGATCATCGAGTAACCTTATTCCTTCACACTTGTTAAAATGCTCTAGAAGAACATTCCTGACGGAGTCCATAGTTAAGTTTTTTTCAGACTCCTTAAAATTTTCGAGTGATCTTGTCTTTATCACACTCATTAAAATGGTTTTGAATAGACGTCTTTTCGGTGCTAATTTACCCCTTTTTCGAATCGACTAGACTATCTTCAAAAAGGTACCCCAGCGGAGTCTCCTTTTACTCTTTTTCAGACTCTCTAAATATGAAAAACTATCAAGCTTACCTTCTCTGGGCTCATTAAAATTACATCGAAGGATGTTACCATTGTGTGTCTTATTAATCATGTTTACATACCTGCGTCTTTGGCCTAATGTCAGCTCCATGTTTCTCTCAACTTAACCATATGAAGCATGTCTTATATGAAAGCTCTGTAGCACTTTGCCTCTACGTCTTGACACCTTGGCCCATGGAGGATTTTTCCCGAGTGTCCTTTTCCTGCATATGCCCCTTTGCTCTAAGAATCCATGTGTTCCTTGTGCTTGGAACTAGTATGTATGGGACACTCAATCCTCCTTTGTAACATAGCATTCTTTTATTCTTTTTCAAGCTTTCCAAAATTATTTAAAAAGACAAAAAAATCAAATATATCCCAAAAAGAGGAAGGGAAAAGTATTTTCTTTTTGTTGGCAGCACAATGAGTCTCCCTTGGACAAAGCACATTCTTTCATTTGTTCGTCAAGCCCTGGGATTTAATATGACCTTAGGAAGTTGTTCTCACTACATAGAGCTGTGTCCTCCTCCATTTGGTTATTCTCCCAAACATTTCGAGAGTTTCCATTGCCTCTTGCATCGTAGACTTATGTCAAATACCATGTTGCCTGAGTCTCATATTTTGTTGTTCTATTTTCCATGGGATTTTTTTACCAATCTTGAGTCGGTCCCTCTGCACTTTATCTCTTGCCCTCATGCTCGGGCATCCTGAAATACCAATCAAGTCTTTGTTCAAAATCCATGAAGCCCTCAGCCTAATCGTCAAAATCCTCTAGTCTGTTCCTGACAAGTCGTCGAAGACCTCTGGGTAGTAAAGTTGTACACTCATATTACACTCCTACCTGAGTTGTGAATATTTTGAAGTTGTTGCTCGAGCTCTGAAGGCCTCATATCTAGACATTAGGCCTTATTCGCTTCTTGAAGATGGATACTATACATGTATATCCTTTTGATTTCAATATGTAGATCCATTGTGTATTGCTTGTGGCTACACTTTATATAGTTATATGACATGGATCTGCAGTGTATTTGATTGGCAGGTGTGATTTGATTTCATTTCGAGCATGGGTATGCCCACCTCAGTGAGACAATTTTTATTTTACAGATGGCACCTCCCGAACTCTGGTCCCTGGGCTCACTTGTTTCATACTTTGGTGAAGATTGATAATGTATTCAGACCATCATATGCTCTTCTGACCTCATACATTAGGGGACATCTTTTATAACCCTAATTTGCACCAGATATGCTTACCTGGCATCAGGCCATCTCATTTTACATATTTTTCCAAGCCACTACTGAACAACTCTTCTTAAAAACACCCTTTTTGAAGGCACATGTGCCCTGCTCCACTATTTCATGTGTGTATACGCTAGTTGACCCACTACAGCCCGCGTATACCTACAAAAGCACAAAAAATGGAAAGTTGCAGATGGAACTCACAGTTTTGGGTAAGTTACCTAAACTGTTTGACCGCCCATAGTCGGTCACTCAACCAAATACCTATCCCTTTCTAGACTATAAAATAAAGGGTAGGGGTCCCATTTGGGAGGAGGAAAATTATTGTAAAGAAACTCTACCCAGTTTCGCATTCCCTTTGTCCCAACTTTTTGCAACTAGTGTGTGAAGAGAAGCATATACAAAATCAGTTGGAGCACAGTTGAAGAGGAGCCCAGGACCAGATTCAAGGAGCAGTGGCTGATCTCACTATTGTAAGGTTCTCTTGTGAGATTAATAAAAATAAGTACTTTTCTCGTCCCGCCATATGAGGTTTTTTAATGTGTAATATTGATTATATTTTGGTAAAATCTCTAATCCATTAGTTCATAGATCATATGCATGTTCGAAGTTCTTTGTTTGTTTGTTTATGAAAGCAAGTCAGCTTTGGGAGGATATTTGCAGTCAAGGGGCGACCGAACATTAAACGATTGACATCAACCACAAAAACTAAGGTACAGTAACTTGATATTTTAACCTTATATTTACATATGAATAATGGAGTTTATAATTGGGATGATGGTAAAAAGTAGGATACTTTAGGTCATTTCTGCATGCATTACAGAACCCCTAATGCTATTCCATAAGGGGATTTCCCACCCACAACACCCAGCTTCTTCCATAGCATCCTCCAGAAATGACCAACAAATTTGGTATCTCAATCTGAAACAATACTCTTGGGTAAACCATGAAGTCGAACAACTTCTTTGAAAACCAGGCTTGTAATGTGTGTTGCATCACTGGTTTTCTGACATGGAATAAAATGTGCCATTTTTTAGAATCTTTTGACTACCATGAATATGGAATCACAACCTCTTTGTGTCCTTGGCATTCCTAACAAAAAATCCATGCTTACCGCATCCCATGGCCTCTCTGGTATTGGCAATGGTTGATGCAATCTTGTATTTTGTCTTTTCCCCTTTGTGTGCTGGAAAATTCTACACATGTTCACAAACTTTTTGACATCTGTCCTCATCCCTGGCCAATAATATAAAATTTTCAATTTCACAAATGTGTTTTCATGGCCGAAGTGTCCATCCAATCCCCCACTATGTTTTTCCTTTAAAAGGTTTTCTCTCATAGAACTCTTCGAGATACACAACTGATTTCCTTTGAATAATAATCCATCATGGATCAAATATTCAACCCATTGGCTTATATATCTCAGAAAAGGGTTCTCACGTTCTTCATAAGCATCCTTAAAATCTGAATCATCTTTGTATATATCCTTAAGGCTATAAAAACCTAAGGTCTTCACTCGAAACTCCTGCAGAATCAAACATTTCCTGCTCAATGCATCAGCAACCTTGTTAGTAGTTCTAGAAATGTGCTTTGTAAAAAAATTAAAGTTCTACATAAATTCAACCCATTTTGCATGTTTCTTGTTCAGTTTCTCCTATCTGGTTATAAACTGTAAGGCCTGGTTGTCACTATACAAAACGAACTCTTTCGAAACCATGTAGTGCCTCCATTTATTCAGCGCTTGTATGACTACATAAAACTCTTTATCATATTACATGGAATAATTCCTCTTGGCATCATTCAGCTTCTCACTAAAGTATGCAACTGGTCTGTTGTCTTGAATTAAGACTGCTCCAACAGAAAATCCACTTGCGTCACATCTAACTTGAAATGTTTTACTGAAATCTGGAAAAACTAGAACTGGTTGTCTAGTTATCTTCTCTTTCAACAAGTTGAAACTTTTCTCTGCTTCCTCTGTCCAATGAAAAGATTTATGTATTTTCTTAACTATGTCCATCATTGATGCACAAATTCCACTAAAATTTCTGATGAACTTCCTGTAAAAACTGGCTAATCCATGGAAGCTTCTGACTTCAAATATATTCTTTGGCGACGACCAATCTTTGATTGCTTTTACCTTTTCAGGATCCATTTCAACTCATTCGAAGAGATCATGAACCGCAAATAAATGAGTTTCGTCTTCATGAAAGACGACTTCTTCAGATTTATTAGCAACTTCTCTTGTTGTAAACTCCTCATTACTAGAGTTAAATGTCTCAAATGTTCTTCCTCAATCTTACTGAAGATCGGTATATCCTCAAGATACACAATTACAAATTTTCCAATGAAATCTTTCAATACTTCATTCATTAATCTCATAAAATTACTTTGCACATTCGTCAAACCAAACGACATGAAAAGCCCTTCATTAGTCTTGAATGTTTTCTTCCATTCATCACCTTCCCTCATTATAATCTGATGATATCTACTTTTCAAATCAATTTTTGAAAAAAACTATGCTCCACTCAAGCAATCCATCAAGTCATCCATCCTGGGTAAAGGAAATCTATACTTGATGGTGATTTTTTTTATATCCCTTGATTCTATACACATCCTCCATCCACCATCCTTCTTTGGACTTAACAATGTTGGTACAGTGCATGGACTCAAGCTTTCCGTAATCAACCCTTTTTCTATCAAATCTTGGACTTTCTTCTTGACTTCTTCATTCTCCTGCGGCGTCAATATATACGTTTCTTTGTTTGGTAAAATCACTCCTGGTATAAGGTCAATGTGATGGCTTATACTTCTGATGGGCGGAAACGAACAAGGTAAATCATCCACCACTATATCAGTGAAATTCTCCAACAGTTCATGAATTTCCTTAGGTAGATCATCCATCGAAGTACTGGTTAATATGACTCTAGTTTTTCTCACCACAACAAACTGCATTCCTTCTTCCTTATTGACTTCATCCAGAAGTTCCTTCCCACTCATGAGAAGTATAGTATTGCTTGTTTCTTCTTTCACCTTCTTGTCTTCAATTGGCAGCAACATATGTGTTCTACCATTCTTCTCCAAGGTCTATGTGTTCCTTCTTCCGTCATGAATAACATTCATATCATATTGCCACAGTCTCCCCCAAAAAAGATGACATACATCCATGGGAATAACATCACATAATATCTCATCTCTATATCCCCCTATCCTAAATTCAACTAAACATAGTTTAGTGACAGTCACCTGATGTCCTTTTTTCAACCACAAAACCTTATATGGGCTTGGATGTGAAACTATCTCCAATTCCATCTTTTCCACCATTTTTGTGGATATTATATTATTTGTGCTTCCACTATCCACAATTACCTTGCATACCCTATCCTTGGTCTTGCAAGAAGTTCTGAACAAACTGTTCCTTTGGACTAGATTCTCTATCTCCTTCTCTGGCTTCAAGAGAATTTTCATCATCATTAAGGATCTTCCACCTTTTGCATCTTTTGCCTCAACATTTTTCCTTTGCGCTTCTGAAATGTGAGCTTCGCCTCCTCCATCCATTTTTCTATCGGGACATTCAAAATATTTGTGTCCTATCTTTCCATAGACAAAACACTTTATTTCACCAACTCTACCCCTTCCTCTTCCTCTCGCTCGAGGAAAAGTGTTCCTGTCGGTATATTGTCCTCCTTGTGAACTTCCTCCCCTTTCTGGGTGATTATGAGGTTTCTTTTATTCATCCTTGGGATTTTGTACTCTGTCCTGGGCACTTTCTTTGCCTCTACTTAGACTTCTACCTCTGTCTGTTTGACCTTGCTTTCGGGCCAATTTCACTTCTTCCTTTGAATCAATTTGATAAGCATCTTCTACATTCTTGATTTTCACCATGCTCATCTCATCTTGAATTTCATATCTCAATCCATTCATGTATTTGGTGAATTTTTCATCATCACTCTTGCAATGACCAACTCTAAGGTTGAGTCTGTAAAATTCCTCAGTGTATTCCTTCACTGTCATCCCTTTCTATCTCAAATTATGCATTCTTCGAAACAAATTAATTTGGTAATCCCTAGGTATAAACTTGGATTTCATATTTGTGACCATCCTATCCTAGATTTTGATTCGTTTTTTTCCTTTACAATGCATGTCAGCCTCCAGTTCATCCCACCACAGTGTTGCATGCCTTTTCAGTCTAGTGACAGCATGTTTTACTTTCTTATCTTCTTCTATATCCTCATAGTCAAAGTATTTATCCAGATCTCTAAACCAATCTAGCATCTCCTCAATGTCTAAGTTGCCTTCATACATCGGGATGTCCATTTTTTCTCTAGCCCCTATTCTTGCACCAACTTTGAATAGGCATTCCTCTACAATATCTTCGGCTACAACTTCTTCTTCGGATCTAGCTTCGTTTTTTATTTCAGCCTCACTGATATCTCCAGTATCAGTTTTTCACCTCTGTGATGTCTCCATATCATCCAATCGAGCATGAATTTATCTCATTTATCTTTCCATGACTGGATCGGGCATACCTCTCTCTTGACGTCTTCTTGGTGGAATTATTTCAATATGTTCTACGCAGAATTCAAATCACAATTGTTCCTTGTATTCCCTCTACATAAAACAAAATTTGTAAGCTCTGATACCACCTAATGCAGCACCCCTACCTCAGCAGGTTCTGCTTGACCTCCCAGTATTTGGATATCCCTATTTTTTTGAGCCGAAATGGATCTTTAGTTCCCACTAGAAACTTTAATTCATATAGTACCACAGGTCCTTCTTAGAAGTTACACTTGCGCGAACAAGCACTAGACGCGGACCTCTACTCCACGTGACCACCTGGCGTGACCACGGACTTAACCCAAAAAAGTGTTTCAGATTTCGTGATTTCTTTTGTGAATCCCTCTAACTCCTTCGATTACGGAAACCCCAAAATGTGCTAAAGATTCTTTATCTCCTCCCTTATGCTTCAACCATATGACCTCTAGTCAAGTCTTGGGGTTCCACCTCCAAGAACGTCAGGATTTCATGACTCGTGAATTTGCGATGAAACTCTTCCCTTCTTCCTCGAAGTCTGAACTCGGGACTTCCTTGCTACAGATCAACGGTTCTGAATCTCCCACAATCTGATGGTCTAGATCATGTCGGGACTTCGCATATCGGGGATTCCCAAAAACAGCTTCCTCCACACTTTCGACTTCTGATATGCCAAAAATCTAATCTCCAATCAATGACTCTATTTGATTCATATCTAATTACTGCTATCTCCTGAGCTTATGAGTGGTGAAATACACTTGGCCTTAACCTCCCTGTTGATCTACTGGATCCAACGGTCCATGGAAAATCGGTGTTTCTCCTCTTGAGAAACTCAACCATCCATTCAATTTCTCAAAGACTCCTAGCCAAATAACTTGGTGTTCTTCTTCCTGAGCTTGGTTTCTACGAGGTGCTTCTGACCCTCTTCCTTCCCTTGAACTTTCCAAGACTCTATCCCTCCTGAGCTTGAATCTTGCTACAAACACAAAGGTTGTAAGGGATTCTTTCACACACTCCTTGCGGCCTTCACGATAATCACTGATTATCTGAACTCTCCAACTCTGCACACTCCTTGTGACATAAATCCTTCAACCACTCACCTAGTTGGAAAATTCTAAGACTTCAACCTACCTACGTACACCTTACATGGCTCTGTGCCATCCTTGCACTTATGCTGGTATGAAAACAATGGTATCTCTCCTGACCTTTTCTGAGGCAAAACTCAGAATCTTGTCAATGCACTCCTTGCGGACCTTCACTGCACTCCTTGCAAGAATTCTCAAGAAGAGAAACAATTGAAACTCATACTCTCCCTCTCAAAGATTTCATGCATTCAACATGAAATCATACACACAGAGCATTGAAACAAATGCATAACAGAGTATATAAGCAAACTGTAAAGATACCATTCAATAGATGCTAATAGTAACCTTCATTACACCATGAAATTGGGTCAAATAATTCTTATATTAATTCAAGTGCTTTTATACATGGGTTCTATAGAAAAAACTATCTACTTATACTACTTCTACAATCTTTGTTCTCCTCTGCTCTTGCTCTATTCTTACAATTACCATTGAGATTAATAATACCATACAATACATACGAGGGAGCTTTCTCGAGTTTTCCCTCCTACAAATCTAAGCCATCTAATCAAATTAAATCCTACATCTACTTTACATTCATTACATTAATTGCCTACAATCGATAGATGAGACCAACCGCTCAAGATCTACATTACAATTTCCAAAACATTTAAGAGCACTTATGTCTCTCCGAATATTACATTAATGTGTCATCCTTTTGAATTTCAAAATATCTTCAAAACATGCACTGGTGTGCATCTAGTTGTCCTCTTCTTTTCTTGTTTGTGATGCTCCTGCATCAGTTTGTGTTGTATAGTAGTTAGTTGACAGAGACATGTAGAATTTACGAGGATGTTGTTGGGGAAATATTGAACATAAGTGGGGGAGGATGTAAGGATTTTTTGTTTTCCCATAAAGAACAAATTCAATTTCCACGTGTACTATCTTGGTCAAGGTGAAGTAAAATGGGATGAGTTGGTTGTGACTTAGGAACTTGACATGGTGTAGCCACACACATTACAAGCTACATTGCAATATGGGTGAGGTTCTCACTAGAGTGAAACAAGTTGTGCATATGGTGCATAGCGATTTGTTTTAAGTTGCAATGAAAAAAGTTTCATTGTCTTGGTGGAGAAAAGGGATGATAAAGCTTAATGGAGAATACATCATAGTCAAATATGGAAGAGTTTGAATTTATAGGTTGGATAGGTCTGCGACATGATAAGGTTGTAGGTAGCAAGTGAGTCACTAGAAAGAACACCACAACAAGAAACACCTTACTGGAAGTGTTTTGGGTTGCAACACTTGACATGCATAACTTAGTTGAGAATATGGGTGTGGGAGAGTCACCCACTAATGAGTGGTGTGGTAACAATTGAAGAATTATGTTCAGTGCTATAGTGTCTTATGGAAGCATTCAAGGTGCGACAGAGTTTGTAGTGACAACGATCCAAGGAGGGATAACGCTAACAAGATCTTCAGGAGAACTACTCCAATTCATGCCTACAAGAGGCAAAAATCAATTTCTATAAAGCAAGACTGCAATCAGCATGTAGGTCCAAGTTTTCAATTAGGATATATAGAAACACTTAATGACTACATGGATTTCCCCCCTGCTTTTGAAGGTGGGAATGTGGTCTACTATGTTGCTAATTCCCAAAAGGTGGTGGGGGCACACATCTCCTCCCTACAAGTAATTTCCTTCTACTTGTCTAATCACTTGAGTTAATAGGCTAATAATGGCTTGGAAGTCTCAAATAGTTGTGTTAGTTGAATGCCATCTAGTTCTTAGTCAACCTAGTAATGTAGATTCGGGTTGTAAATATGATTTGAAAGGGAGCCTCTTTTATTATATCCTATCATAAGGCAGTATCTAGTGGACTGCTTGTAATGTGGAAATACATTGGAAATGTCAACCAAATAAGGTGTATGGCAGACAATTCAAGACATTAATCTATTACCCAGGTCCCAACAAATGGTCAGTAACTCTGTATTGTTAGAATCCATGCACCTATTAATCGTAGAGACAAAGAAAGAGATGCATTATAGGGTACAAATTAATATTGGAGAATTATTGGCATAGGGGAAGACCTAGGGTTCAGTTCTAACAGTGCACCAACAATTCCTAACTACTAGCCCTTTCGGAAACACCTGCAAAGAATATGCAGTCTCACCCAAAGTAGCGATAGGGGCTTGCAGGACACAGGTGTATACAACCAGAGGAAATGCAAAGTGGATCCAGGGACACTCACACACATAGATTTAGTTATTATTTATCTTCATTAATCCTACTTCACACAGTTATATCTTTGATCTAATACAATGATGCAATAACAGAGTAATCAAGAGGCAAAAGAAAACAACATCAATCACACAACACAACAAGATATACGCGGTTCACCCTCTCTCTAGGGCTACATCCACAGAACTACACTTTATAATATATTAGATGAAAGCATGCAGTTCTATCTGCACTCTTAGCTTGCAAATCTCTCTTTCTTTCTCTTCTTCTCTCCCCTCCCTGTGCACCCAGCTGCAAGGTTGATCTTCGCACCCAGCTGAATATCTTACAACACAGACTTCTCTCACCACACAATACTTCTCTTTCGACAATAACAACAATCACTCATAACATAGTCGAACCCATTCCATGTCCTATTGACCTTTATTTATACATTACAATGACTCTCGGACAACCCTTAGGATGAAACCTAGGTGTCAAAACCCTGAATACCAAAACCCTAGTTGTCTAAAACCCTAGGTCAACTTGACCTGCATTTTCAGGGCTTCGCTAGCATGTCTTTCCTTCTTTCCTGCAAGGTGCTCCAAAGAATCCATTGATGGATTTTTCCTCTTGTTGAGTTGTCCATGATCCATCTTCCTTGTTGATCTATCTTCCTCGATCTCCCGATCCAATGGATTGATTTCTCTTACTTCGTTCTGTCTTTTATTCTCTTTTGTCCACTTCGACCCAATCTCAATCAACTTGTCTTCCACGCAGTTCTCACTTCACACTTCTTTCCTTAATATTCGCAACCTTTCATAACCAAGGCCCAACAGACCCCCAACACTCACATGTGACTCATCCCGAGCCACTTCAGGTCTGAACGTTCTATTTTTATTCATCTTCAAACTATGCGGGGTAGCCTGTGCTTTCTGATATGTCCCTCCCTTCTTTGTGCAGATTGCCTTTTATGTGTTTTCTACCTAGTTTGAACTGCACCTGGTACCTAGACCCTTTTTCTCATGATTTTACTGAGAGTTGTGAGGCAACTGGTTGTCATAGTACAATTTCAACTGGCTCCCATTCACCAAACCTTCCTTCCATTCTCCATTCAAAGTCTTCAACTGTGCAACTCCTCCTTCTGTAACATAAGAAACCTCATATGGCCCAAGACAATGTGTCTTGAACTTCCCTGGATGCTTCATGAACTTGCTATCATATACCAATATCAAATCTCCTTTCTTAAATACTTTCTTCTTGATGTGCCTATCATCATAGGCCTTTTCTCATTCCTTTTGTACCTACTGATGGAATCCTGCAATAAATCAAACTTCTTCTAGTTCTACCAACTACACAAGCCTCTCTTGAACAGCACTAGTGTCATCCATATCTGTGACTACTGCAATTCTGAGGCTAGGAACCAAATATTCCATAGGGACAACTGCTTCTAGACCATACACCAACTTAAAGGGATTTTGCATTGTCATCTTCTTGCAAGTACTTTTATAGGCCCATAGCACTATCGGTACTCTCAAATCCAAGTCATCCCTATTCACATTGCATATCTTCATCAGCATTGTCTCCAAGATCTTGTTGAAACCTTCAATCATCACGTTTGCTTGTGGATGGTAAGGAGTACTCTTCTGATGGTGGACTTCTAATTCCTGAGTAAAGGCTTCAATAGTCTTATTAATAAAGTGTGTACCTTGATCGCTCATCAGGGTCTTCGGGCATCCAAACCTGGTCATGATATCATCAAATATAAATCGTGCATCTGTAGTTGCACTACAGTCCTTCACTACTCTTTCTTCTGCCCATATTTTCAAATACTCTGTCGCGGTGATGATGTATCTAGCTCATGTGTGTTTACATGGTGGGTTTATAGGTCCCATGAAATCAATTTTCCATTTCTCAAATGCCTCCAAAGTCAGTTTCAACGCTAAAGGCATCTCATCTCTTCGGGAAGGATTCCCAACTCTTTGGCATACATTGCAGGCACTATAGTATTCTTTATCATCCTTGTGTAAAGTAAGCAACCAGAGACCATCTCTAAGAACCTTTTGTGTTATTTCTTTCCCTGCATAGTGTCCTCATGTGATTCTTCTAAGATCAATGGACTCTCTACCTCCATAATGCATCTCCTCGGGATCTCAGCAGGTCCCATCTTGTATAGTTGTCTAGCTATAAGTGAAAAATCTACAACGTGCACTACCAGTTATTTCTTATGGATGATTGTATATTCACTAGGTTCCATTCCTGTTGACAGGAACTAGACTATCTCCTCCAAGTGATCATCAACCCTTCTAATGGCTAGCAACTATGCATCTGGTAGTGTATCTTCCAAACTAGTAGGTTCATGTCCATGCTCCAACCTAGACAAATGATTAGGCCCCTTATTCATTCTGCCTGGCTTGACCACTATTTCAAAATCATATTCCTGGAATAGCATTAACCATCTTAATATTCTTCCCCCTAACACTGGCTTGTTGACTAGGTATTTCAACACAGAGTGATCAGTGAACATCTTAAAATGTCCTCCCAACAAGTAGTGTCAAAATTTCTATAGCACATACACCGTGGCTAAACCTTCTCTCTCAGTGGTGGTGTAATTTATCTCAATTGTTGAGAGATTCCTGCTAGAAGAGGCTAATGGATGGTCAATATCTTATGCTCCTGGTTGTGCTAACACTGCTCCTAGTGAAATAGATGAAGAATTGACATGCACGTGAAATTCCTTGCTCCAATCTGGGAAAACCAGAATAGGCGCAGTAACCATTTTTTGTTTTAGTGTGTCAAAACTCTGCTGACATTCTGATGTCCATTGAAACTGACAATATTTCTTCAAAAGCTTATCCATGGGTGTTGTAATTTGTGCATAGCTCTTAATGAACTTCTTGTAGTATCCAGTATGTCCTAGCGCATTGCGCAGTTGTCTGACTGAGGTAGGGGGGGGTAGATCAACAATAATGTCAATCTTGGATGGCTCTACCAGCACCCCTGCTTACACACAATATGGCCTAGAAGCACTCCAAAAGGTGAAAAGAATATGCACTTCTTCATATTCAGGAAAATCTGACATTGCCTGCACGTATCCAACATTAGTCTTAAACATTCAATATGATTCTGCAATAGGCTAAAAACAGTCCAATCATCACAATATGCTTCCAAAAATTTATGTAAAAACTCCTTGAACGCTTCGACCACCACCCTGGAAAATATGGTTGGTGCATTCTTCAATCCGAAAGGCATCACTGTGTACTAGTAGGAACCCCATTCTATTGCAAATGTGGTTTTATGGCGATCTTCTTTAGCAATCCTGATCTAGTGATAACCTAAAAATCCATTTGTAAAGGAATATACCTCTTGTCTATGAAAGGTGTAGGGAATGGGTCATGCAAACAGGCATAATTTAGATTCCTAAGATCTACACAGATCCCGATCTCTCTTGTTTTCTTATCTTGTACCACCATAGGACTAATCCATTCTGACTCTTCCACAGGTTCTATGATTCCTTCTTCCAACATCTTGTCTAGTTCAATCTTCACTTTCTGCTTATATTTGGGATTCAATCTATAGGGTCTCTGCTTAACTAGCCTTGCATCTAGTTTCAAGGGGATCTTCATCTCTCCCATGGGCCCTTTTATGCCCTTCATCTGAGTGAACTTGGTTGGGAACAAGTCCTGATATTCATGCAGTAATTTTTTGATCTTATCAATGGCGACATCATCCCAGTAATCTCCAACATTGGTAATATTAGGTGCTTGCTCTATTCCAATATTAACTCCCTTGATTTTGATATGTTGTCCAATGAAAGGTAGTTCAACTCATGGTCCTTCTACATCTCTCTTTCCTTTCGTTTCTGCGATGTTCACCTTCCTAGGATCATCATCTTCATCGGCCTTGATATTGTAACATCCTTGCAGTTTCTGAAGAGGTGCAGTCCATTCATCCTCTTCTTGCTCCACAGCAGGGCTAGGTGACTCCTCAAAGACTTTCTGTCTAACAAATTGTAAATCTTGATCCACCATGGGATACTGACTTTCAAATAAAAATGTATCAAAAAAGTTCTGATTCATATCGTACCAATCTGAAGTGGTGAGGCGCATTTGTTCTTGAAGATACCAATTGATATGCGTTGTGTCCATAGTGTTGATGAACATGTGCACCCATTGTTCTTGAGGAATGTTGCTCCAGGCCTCCTCACAACCTCGCACATGGTCCTTCGGACAGCTTCGAATTGTGTATCAAACTTCGCATCCTTCAATGTTGTCTGAAAATCATGTTGTCATCAAAGTGCAACATTGTACCCACTCTGTGATGTTCCTTTTATGTGTCCCCCACCATCTTTCTGAAGTTTCTTTCAGAGCCTCATCCAGTGCCAACAATCTCTATTGTATTGGTACAACTTATTCAAATTCCAATAAGAAAGTTTCTAAGTGATTTAAACCATCAAATGTGGGCAAGTTACTTACTATTGTGCTAATCCAATGAACTTGCCTGGTCAATCTGGCACATCTCCGCGCGGAAACTTCATACATTTTGCCCTGCCAATTCTCCAGTGCTTCTTTTGAGTTTGATGAACATGCGTTGTCACTTCGCCATCTTAACTTCCCAACTGATGTAGGGTTAATGTAATCCTATTGTCTTGCTGTCAATTTAAATATTTTTTCTAGCTCATAAGCACGATATTCTTCTCTGATGGGTTTTGTGTATTTCCGACCTTCATCAAGATCCAAAGGTGAAATAACCCTAAGGCCATCACCTTCAAATGTCATTATACTTTTCTTTAAGTCAACAACAATGGAATTTTTGAAATCCCAATCAATTCCTAATAGCGCAGGATAAGGACAGCTATCATCAACTATCTCAATTACCTCAAAGTCCAGAAATGTTCTTACCCCGTCGATGTCCATAGGTACATGCTCCAATCTTCCAAAGGGGCTTACTTCCTACTGATTAGCCATCCTAAGCCTGATAGGGGAATATATCAACTTATCTTTTCCCATCAATGCCCAGGTCTTCTTCGTCATAACATTGACCTCCAACCCTAAGTCGAGGACCACATAATCTATATCATAATCTCCAATTTGAGCATTAAGGTGTAGTTCCTTATTTGTCCTTCTCTTTCTGGATAGTTGATGTACTTCTTTATTCAGTAGAGGATCTACCCTTCCTATCTCATACTGTCTAATCAAATCTTGTAGTTCTTGTATGGATTTTTCATCCTTAATCAAATTAATGCAAGTACATAAGAATTCCATAAGCCTGCTTACCTCTTTTCCTTCTTTGGGTGAAGCAGAATGATCAAAGGCCAAGGGAATTCTAAATTCTCTCACTTCTAGTTGTGCCTTTGATGAATAAGCTTGATCTCTTCCAAACTCTTTCCTTTCCTCTTCAAATATCTTCTTTTCTTTCCTCGGATCAAACTCTTGTGTCTTCTCTGTAGCTCTTCTAACTCCTGATTATTTTGTAGTCTTCCCTGGGGTCACTATGTCTTCTCCGGTAACAATGCCTCCTCTAGTGATAAAAGTGACTCTGAGATCCACTCCGCAAGGTTCTACTGAGATTAGTTGTACTTGTTGGTTCCCTCCTTGTCTCTCTTGAAGTTTGGCTAACAGCGCAGAACAATCTTCTATGACATGTTCAAATGAGTTGCAGTAACTGCAAGTGGTACAAGGGTTCTGACAGTCCCTTACCAAGTGACCTGGCTATGCGTAGTTATAAAAAATGATCTTACCTCAACCTAGGCCCATGCCTCCTCCTTGTCCTCTTCCTTTTAATCCACCGCGAGGGTTGAATTTTCCTCTTCCTGGAGAATTGAACTATGTAGTATTTCCTTCTTATTGTACTTCTCCTTGAATTCTATATGTGTCTCTTAATCTTTCATGCAAGAGGTCATAATCCCTAAAATCTTTCTCATCATGCCCCACAGATTTACAGAATGTGCAGTAAAGTTTGGTAGGTGTCTGGACATATTTTTTCATGTAATAGCATTATCCAAGGCAATGTCTATTTCTACATACCCTGCACCAACGTAGAGTAACCTACTTCAAAGGGCTCGGAGCTCCTAAAGCCAAGTACTCATGAAATAGAGGACATTGCTCCTTATCATGGCCCTCTGATTTGCATCTGATACACCAGATGTCTTCTCTTTTATCTTTTCCCTTATCCTTTTTCATATCTTGAACCTGCAGTGATAAGCTAGTTAGTTGACTCAAAATTTGACTCATACCTAAGTTGGACTCTCCCATAGGGGTTGATTCTAGTTTCATGGCGATCTCCAACACCTCAGATTGAGAAGCAATATTCTGTTGCATCAGAGGGACTCTGATGTGTGGTAGGAGGTTAGCAATAAACCATTCTTTATTCTGTTCATCTGGAATCTGAAAATTCAAATGACCTGTCAGGGTCTTAAACCTATGATCAAACTCCCAAACAGGTTCAGCTACTTTCTGCTTGATTTATTTCAACTCTTTAATGCACTGTGACTCTGACTCTGACTTGGGTTTCTTGAATTCTACAATCAACGTAGTATTGATCTCATTTAGAGGTTTAGGCTGTGCAACTCCTTGGATGAACTTCATGTACCATCTCAGGGCATGGTCTCTTAGGGTAGTACTAAACTGAGCTCTCTTAAAATCTTCATCGGTGACATTCTTAATACTCCATAAAGATTTGCATAAGAACTAATGTTGATCAGAATCTTCAGATCCATCTCCCCTAAAGGTGGGTAACCTCATCTCACCTACCATAGATTTTCCTAGGGTTCCTAACTGAGTATGCATTGAACCACTTGTACCAGTGCTCTGAGTGTTCTGATAACTTAGGTTACTCTGGTTACTTAATGTTTTTAAAACAATAGGAGGTGTAATAGTACTTACTTCAACAGTCTATGCAGTTCCTGAAGTTTCTAACTCTTCTCAATGAGGTTCTTCTGTCTTCCCTTCTTCTTCCCTAGAGGACTCTGAATGTTCCTCGTTCAGTAACCCTTCTTCTTCTCCACTATAGAATCCTTCTTTCTATGTTGGAGGTTTGTGATTCTACTCAAACAAGTTCACCAGAGGAACTTCTCTGAACGCTCTCCCACTAAGCGTGTGTCTGACCTCTGTGTCACTATCGCTATCTGATTTCTTGAACATTAGATTTTCAATCTGACCCACTACTGTATCTTCAAGATGTTCTTCTCATGCAACATCATCTTGATCTTCAACTTCAAGAAGTGTAAAATTTTTCCTCTTGGTCCCTTAAAGAAATATCTCTCTCCTTGGCTATATGATTCTACTTTATCAATAGAAAACTCAGTAATGTACCCTCCAATGGTACTATCAAAATAGTGATCTACTTCTCTTGACACGGCGTTATCAATTCTCTTGACCTTCTTGATCAGCACCGACATCCAAACCACATGTGGTTTGAGTCTAATTTCGAATTGGGTATCTACTAATCTAGCTAGCCACTCGTATAGCTCCTGATGAATTCCTCCAAAGAAAATCTCATGTATATCAGTAAAGATATACCTTCCCAACCAATCCTCTATATTAAGATTAGGTTTCTTATTCTGAGCTTCAGCGAATTCCTTCTCTTATTCTTCTATCCACTTCTAAATCTCTATCTTCGATGGAAACCACCTTGGAATTCCCTCAAGAAGATCCTAGTCTCGGCAATGGAACCATTTGTTGGCATAGGGGTAGACCCAGGGTTCAGTTCTAACAGCGCACCAACAAGCCCTAACTACTGGCCCTTTCAGAAACACCTGCAAAGAAGATGCAATCTCACCCAAAGAAGCGATAGGGAGTTGCAGGACACGGGTGTCTACAACCAAAGGAAATGCAAAGTGGATCCAGGGACACTCACACACATATATCTAGTTATTCTTTATCTTCCTTAACCCTAGTTCACACAGTTATATCTCTGATCTAATACAATTATGCAATAACAGAGTAATCATGAGGCAAAAGAACACAGCATCAATCACACAACACAACAAGATATAAATGGTTCACCCTCTCTCTAGGGCTATGTCCACAGAACTGGGCTTTATAATATATTAAATGAAAGAATGCAGTTATATCTGCACTCTTAGCCTATAGATCTCTCTTTCTTTCTCTTCTTCTCTCCCCTCCCTGTGCACTGAGCTGCAGGGTTCATCTTCGCACCCAGCTGAAGATCTTACAACACAGACTTCTCTCACCACACAATACTTCTCTTTCAACAATAACAACAATCACTCATAACATAATTAAACCCATCCCAGGTCCTCTTGACCCTTATTTATACATTACAATGACTCTTGGACAACTCTTAGGCTGAAAACTAGGTGTCAAAACCCTAAATACCAAAAACCTAGGTGTCTAAAACCCTAGGTCAACTTGACCCACGTTTTCAGGGCTTCGCCAGCATGTCTTTCTTTCTTTCCTATGAGGTGCTCCAAAGAATCCATTGGTGGATATTTCCGCTTACTCAGTTGTCAACAATCCATCTTCCTTGTTGATCTGTCTTCCTTGATCTCCCCATCCAATGGCTTTCTTTCTCTTGCTTCACTCTGTCTTTTCTACTCTTTTGGCCACTTCGATCCAATCTTAGTCAACATGTCTTCCGTGAAGTTCGCACTTCGTGCTTCTTTCCTTAATCTTCGCTACCTTTCATAACCAAGGCCCAACAAGAATCTTTAGCTCGAGGAAATTTTAACAATACCTCCTATTCACATGTTGCAAAATGGGTTTCGAAGAATATTGAAAGAGAAATCTCCACCTACAATTTCAACTTCATATGTGCATTGGAGAGTAATCTACTCCAATTGTTATTTGAACCTATATTTCAAGTATTTGTTGCCTAAGAATTAATGGCAACACCACATTTTTTTGAAGATAAAAATTGGATTAATCTTAGTAAATGGTTGCATATTATAAGGGGAAAGTGGGAGGATGTATTTACAATACAACCATATTTGGGTGGTGAAGATTTTATGTGGTGTATTTACAATAAAACTACATTCCTTGGCTAAGGTTTGGATTAGGACATTAAAATTCCTTGGCTAAGGTTTGGAAATTTTTGATTGTAAGGGGCCAATTGTTGTTGCTACACATTTACTTTTCTTTTTTAGAATATATCAAGGATAAAAGTTCAAGGTAAAGTTTGAGGAACCATCAATATAGAGTTACCAAGACTCATGGATCTAAGGGATAATGGTATGGTTTATGGGGAGACCCAAGATTCAATTGGGCCATGGATAGTGAGTGGAGCAACCACTTGAAAGAAAGAAGGAAAGATATATGTTCCATCAAAAGGGGGATATGTTGAAGAGGTTGGGAGAGGGTCAGATCAAGGGAAACAACTATTGATCTAAGAGGAGGGGCTTCCCTCTTGCTTGGAAGAGATGTGAGTTTCAAGCTAAGAGGGAGGTTTAGTGAGTTGAATGTGAGGACCTCACAATATATCAAGGCCTCGCGATAACTCTATCTCAACACCTTGGAGGCAAACCGAATGGTTGTATATTCCCACCTTCGTCTCCCATACCTGGATGAGTATGTGATCATATACCATGGATGCAAGAGGGTGGAATGTTGAACATGTTCATGATTGGATTCTAATTTCCTTAAACGTTAGTTTTGAGGCTGCAATTATTCCTCTCCAAGAGGTTGGGAAAATGTTGGGAGAAAGAAGAGGAACCTCACTTATTTTCGAGAAAAGGGACACAACACTCCCTATTGTAGGGGAAGGCTAGTATAATAAGTAGCATTTACCAGATAGACGGGGGATAAAAGTAGTCTTTGACCACTTCCAAAATGGGATCATCCTTTTTAAGTAGGACAAGGACTAAAATATCTTCAAGGGAATTTATATATTTCCATCAAGGACATGGAAAATTCTGATGTGGACAATTTTTCATGGAGGCATTTCTCCCAGACATCTTCATGAAAGATTGTGAATCTATGGTGCATGTACAAATATGTGATATGTGGGTTTATGATAATATTTTGAATTCTCCAATCACATTCTCCATTTACCTTGTGTAAACAATTCAATTTGTTATTTGTTGCACTAAGTGTAAAGAACAATGTTGGAGAATTATAAGACATAAATTAGGTATAAGCTATTTTTTACCTCTTTATTCCCTTTGATTTTAATGGTATCCATATTTTTTATTGATCAAATGAGGAATTAACCCGGAACTGATTCCATTAGACACAAACTCAATCCTAAGGCCAACTAAGGAGAAAAAACAACACACACTAATTAATCTAGGAGTCAAGCATGCAAACAAACCTTTTCAAAAAGAAGAATTAGTAGGTGATGGAATCCAACATCACAGAATCGATGCGTAAAGGGGTTGAGTTTCAGTGGGCAAGAAAGTTACGTTGACAACCTGCTTAACGAACTAACGCCCTGGTGCAAGTTACCTCACCGAGCAAAGGGAAACCCTCCAAGGAGTCTGAGTGAGTCTAGCCAACATCGATCCCATGTACAACACCACCTTCCATGTGTTGTCACCTTGTGTAGGAAGTCTAAAATATTATGGCCTCTATGGTACCACCTACTATACCAAAGCAGAGGGGGGATAGTCGACAATCCACACCAAAACCAACAAATCAGGGTTGATTACTCTGAGGGCCCCAATGCGACCTCATGATTGACCCTTGTGTTAGAAGGGCTTCCCAAAGTCAGTGATATAGCAATTGGATTTCACTCCCTAACTCAAGGCTTTATGTTTGTTTAGAAGCTTTGGAAAATTATTCTCACAATCATATTCCAAAGCTCTAAACCTAAGCTAAGATGGGTTTGAAGAGCCCTAGAAAAGTTGCTAGATAAATTTTAATTAGCGCTTGATTTTTGTTTGTTGTTACTCAAAGGAGTGGTCGTGAAACTGATGGCGTTTTGACTCGACTCTTTAAACCATGCAAGAGGAAAATGAAATGCAAGAATTTCAACTTCGATGAAAACTATATATGGGAAGGAGAAAGAGGTTTTAAGCAAAGAAACAATTTCTTGATAGATTACTATGTGTGCAGTACTGCTAATGAAAAAAAGTATGAGCTAATTATCTGGATAAATGGAAGCAAAATGACCCAAATTTTAAAAATACCATGCAAATGTCATAGTTCACTTAGTACACCTATACAACATTGAATCAAATGTCATCATTTCTAACATAGTAAACTTTTATGATTATAAAGACCACCATACACATCTTGAATACTCATAAGGATCACAAGGAATTTGCCTTGTTGACCAATATCGTATCATGTTCATTCATAAAGGGGTTTTTTTAATTATGAAAAATAGAGTCAATATATTGTAGATATTGGGAACCTTTTTGAAGGTAACCCAACCTTGGAGAGAGATATAATATCACCTACATAACAACAATTGTAATGTGAACATGTTATATAATCTTATCAATGAGGCAAGCATGCCTATGTTCATGATGATAATCATGTTAATTACAATATGAAACCATAAAATGTCTAACATGATACATTTGAATTCGGGCCATAATACCTCTATGAAATAAATGTTACTTATGGTTGAAATATGTGATGAATGGGTGTTTCCTTGATGAGGGACCAAAACTATTATAATAAACAAATCCCACTAGAAAAGTGCTTTGAACATGTTGATAGCTAACCATTGATAATCCTATGTTGATGGTTCAAAAATAATGAAAAATAGTCATATTACATGTTCATTGGTATTCAACTAGATCTAGCTATGGTCATCATGATGTACAAATTATCCATAAGGTGACATTAGTGAGGGCATGTGTCAATGATTCTAGAAAGGCATTGTTGAAGGCATGAGGTGAAAATGTTAGCATGGGGATGGAAAATGAACATAATAAAAAAGCGTTAATTAATCACCATTGAAAGTAGGAGGAGAGAGTTGAGAGGAAGGAAATTTCATGGAAATTAAGGTGACCTTATAGTTATATGCTACAAGATGCAACCACCAAATATAACCTCTTAAGGAAGATATCAAGGGAGTGGTGGCTAGTCTCAACTAAGTAATGCCATAAAGGGAGATAATCAAAGATGAACAGATCGAGGAAATAGGTGGTCAAGAAGAGAGTGAATGAGGAAGATGGCATCCCCAAAAGATTTATCCTGCTAGCTACAAAAATCAAGTATACCTAGTCTTATACTCCTCCAAGAATCACACCCTTGGAGATGAACTCCATCCTTCTTTTATAGATGAATCCATCAACTACCTCCATAATAAAAAATTCAAGAAAAATTTGGATGTCTTTCCTCAGGTCAAGCACCTCTTATAAAAACAAAAATATAATATGGCTTCCTCTTATTGGGAAACATTGTCCTTGAGAAGGTGAATGATTCCAATCGTTTACATATGAGCCTACAATGTTTTAAAAATAGAATCACACGGAGGAATTCCTCCCACAACAATAATTTTATTCAATAAAACCCTCCTCAAGGATATCCAATGATATCCTTTATCTTTGTAATCTATGTTAGCTTCCACCTACATTGTCATTAAAAAAATTACTTATTGAGAGAACTTCTCCTCTCAACAATTCATGATCACTACATTCCAACAAATAAAAAAATATATTAATCCACTCAAATGATGGACACTCCTTCCAAGGAAAACATTTGACAAGCATGAGGGCACTAGAGCGATTAGCGCAACCATCACATGAAGGGTGTTCCTAAAGCATCCAATACCACTCCATGGGATCTGGCATGCCTTCAAATATATTATTGTGCCTCAGAATGTGTAAGATGCACCCTCAATAAAAAAAAATATGCATGACAATGTACCAATAAGGGATCCAAAAAGGCAGAACTCTACCACATGCACCACCACGCCTCAAAATATGCAATGATGCCTCAAAAGGTAATCCTCAATGAGTAAGTTTTGATCAAAACTGCAGCTATGCCCTCCAATATATACATTCTCCATGAACAAGTTGTTGAAAAGGGGTCTTCCAATAATGCAACAAGTTTCTATGCATCATGAGTGGTAACACCACCCATGAATGAGAGGAGAGTCACAAACTAGGAGGGTATTTCCTCTTTAGTCAAGAAGACTTGCAAAGACGTATTAGAGGCCTTGAAGCCCAAGAGGAAACTCTACTCTGCAAAATATACTAGGTGAGAAAATTATCAAGTTTGGGGTTCATGTATTAAGAGTGATAGGGAGAAGGAGGTTATGGACCAAGGGAGGGATAACATATGAGGAGGTCGATGAGAGAATCAAAGAAACTTGAGTGTAATCATGGTATTTACAATGAATAGAATCATGAAGTCTACAACACAAAAGTGTAGGGGCGGAAAATTTATATACTAAATTGAAGCTTAGAACCTTTATCGAAATTGTGAGAGGGGTGATCAGTGGTAAAAATAAGAACCACAGGACATAATAGTAGTTACTGTGAAGATATATATGTTGGAAATACTAAAACAACTGAGAGGGGGGGGTGAATCAGTTGTATATATGCTTAAACAATTTTAAGTCTATTAAAACATTATTAATCTTTCTTCATGTGGTCATCAACAATATACAGCATATGAACAGTAAAAGTAAAAACCATCAGTCACACATGAAGTACACACAGAGACAGATTTTCACAAGGAAACCCATAAAGGGAGAAAACCTCTTCTTCTTCGAAATGATAGGCAGTCTTTTGCAGGTCTGTACATCATTTACAATTGAGCTCCAACTCAATGTGAGGATGCTACCTCTGTCTTACAAGCCGCAACTTGTTTGAGAGCTCCAACTCTCTGGTTTCTCTAGAACCCACTAGAAGGAAGCACCAACTCCCTGAGTATTCCAGCACCAACTGGATGGAAGCACCAACTTCCTGAATGTTCCAGCACCAACTGGATGGAAGCACCAACTTCCAGTTACACAGGCTCCAACCTGCATAACAGAGAACACTTGTTCTCCCTAGCACCACCCTGCCACCCTTGTTTCTCTGGCTGCAACCAGATGGAAGCTACAACTTCCTGTGTTCAAGCACCAACTTGAACTTCTGAGGACAACAGTCCTCCCGAGCACCTCCCAACCTCCCTTAAATATTAAATAATGAATACACAGACAACTACACAGATAATTCTTACTAGTCTTTCTTTGTATCTGATCTTCAACAAGTTGTTCTGCAATTCTTCTCTTCTTCAATAGGTCTGCTCTGCATCATATTCTTCTATCATTACCCTCTTCTTCTGCTCTGCCTGTCATTAAATTTCATGCTCAGCATCTTCTCCTTTCTCCTTTCTTCTTGTTTCATTCTTTTTCCATTCAGAACAGCCAACCAAATTCAGTCTCTTTCATTTTCTTTTATACACGCACCTTGACGGTTCCACTTCACCTTCCATTAGGCAATCCAAGGACACCTATCTTAGCAACTGAGATGATAACTATTTCACACTCAAGAATCCATTTTGTTTAGCAGAATCGTAACTGATGAGTTACATGTGTGTGGAAGAACAGTAGCCCTTCGATCACTACTTGATCCAACGGTTCAGATCCAATCGGGATTTCCCACATCACGATTTTGGCACTCTTAGTGATCAGAGATTTTGTCATTTACAAATCCCGATCCCCAAAACTCTGACAGTGACTAGAATTAACGGTCCAGATCGCTTCTTATACAATGGCTGTGATTACATCACGAAATTTCATATCGCGATTTTGGAGTTCTTGATGTCAAGAGATTTTGGCATTACAAAGTCTCGATCCCCGATACTCCGATACGCCCCTTTCCATGCGCTATCCCTACTGGCTATATGCCTTGGCCCATATGACCGTCAACACATGACCTCGGTCAAAGCTCTCATCGGGGTTTCGGTGTTTTCAATTTCACCATGCACATGCCTACGGAATTCCCGATCCTTCGATCCCCAATGTGTCCCTTCACACGCTGGCCCTCCTGGCTCATCTCCTGACCAATGTGACCAGTCCTTGTGACCGCAACCTTATCCCTTTTTGTGGCTACTCCTATCGGAGTTTCGGCACTTGCGCTGTCAAAAGGCGCATGTCTTTAGGATTCCCGATCCTCTGATTCTCGATATCCCGATGCGCGTCCTGTTCGCCTAGCCCTGTCTGACTACGCTCTGGTCCACATGACCGTCATACCATTTGACTGCATCCATACCTCTTGTCGGGATTTCGAAGTTCACAGGTTTTCAATGAAAATTTTTCACAACCATGGAATCCTCGATATGCCAATCCCCGATGTGTTGCTGATGTCACACGTGGTTTGACATGTGTTAAATACTGCCACATGTCACTCTGATTTGTGACTTACCTGTGCCTAAAGTGTTGAATCTGCCTGACACCTGTCATTACCTGGTTGTGCCACGTGTCCCTAGCTGACGTGGTCTGTTGTCGTGAGTTGGATCGATGGTCTAGATCACATGTTGATATGACAGTTCAGTTTCAGTCGGGATTTCTTTCATCGCGATTTCATGGTTTTTGTTGTAATAGATCACGGGACTCGAGAAACTCTGATTCCCGATTCACCAATGAGAAAAACTCCAACGGTGCTCGATCCTTTGCCACCTGTCCTTGCAGATGGACGGTCCCTATTCCTCCAGGATTTCGAGACTTTCGATGTCTCGACTCACTTGTCACCGGGATCCCCGATTTCCCGATGGCCAATATCCCGATGCCTCACCAGAATGCTGACGCATTTCCTTCCCAGATCAACGACTAGGATTCTCTCTCCAATATCCCGATGACTTGTTCGGGATTTCTCCTCTGCACAGTAGGACTTAACCCATGCGCGACTCTTACAGATCCGACAGCTGTCGGGTTTTCATCTCAGATCCTACGGCTCAGATCTTTTCTCCCTCTCTGCATTCCTCTTGAGGCTTAACCTTCGTGTACCTTCTGCAGATCCAGTGACTGACGGGTATCTGCTTCCAATCTGATGGCTCAGATCACTTCTTCTGCATGCCTACTCCTGCGCTTAACCTCTGCGCATCTTCTGCAGATATGATGGCTGTCGGCCTTTTGGGAAGTTTGAATGGGATACAATGGTCACCATCTTCCTTCTCCTCTGCAAACTCCTGTATCTCGATCTTTGCTGTGTGCATTTTCCTCAATGTTGTTCCTCCTGAGCTTTTACGTTGGAATCTCTTATCCTGCCATCTCCACTATTGTCATCAATGACAAGCATTTGCTTTCTGTTCACTGAATTTGCCAACAATCTCCCCCTTTGGCATTGATGGCAACACTTGCATTCAGACCCAACTCTCCTCTGCATTCGGCCATTTGGACTCAACTCTCCTCTGCATTCAAAAGAGATCTTTTCTCCCCCTTTGACATCAATGTCAAAGAAGAAATATTCTCCCTCTGATCCTTTTGCAAAATAGACTCCCCCTGTCATCGATAAGCATTTAGGAAATTCACCAGATATTCAATAATCACTCCCCCTGACTAAGTGCACATATTAGACACAAGAGTTTGTAACCCCCAGCTTTTGACGAAGATATCCAAAAGGGGTCACAGCTAATGGTTTAGTAAAAATATCAGCAATCTGTTCTGTAGAGGGTATATAGCTTAGTTGAACAATTATGTTTGATACTTGTTCTCTGAGAAAATGATACTTTATAGGAATATGCTTAGTCTTGGAATGAAGAACAGGATTCTTGGAGACACTTATGGCACTGGTGTTATCACAATGGATTGGGATAGGATCAGTGTAAGTTACCTTCAAATCCGCAAGAGTTTGTATCATCCATAAGATCTGTGTGCAGCAAGTAGCAGCAGCAATGTATTATGCCTATGTAGTGGATAATGAGATGGATCCCTACTTTTTACTAATCCATGCAACTAATGAGTCACCCAGAAAGAATGCTCCCCCACTAGTGCTTTTTCTCTCATCAACATAGTTTGCCCAGTCAGCATCTGAATAAGAAATTAGCTGGAAATTCTAATTTCTAGGGTACCACAGTCCATATGTCATTGTTCCCTTCAGATATTTGAATATTATTTTGGCATATGACAAATGACTTTGTTTAGGAGCAGACTGAAAACGCCCTACCATTCCAACAACTTGCATTATATCAGGATGGGATGTTGTGATGTACAGAAGACTACCTATCATTGAACGATAAGTCCTTTGATCAACATCAGGTGAGATATCATCTTTGCTTAGCTTGCAACCTACCACCAGAGGTGTGATAACTATAGAGGAATATTCCATCTGAAATTTCTTCAAAATCTCTTTCAAATATTTTTCTTGAGAGATAAAAATCCCTACAGAGCTTTGTTTTACTTGTAAGCTAAGAAACTATGACAGTTCTCCTATCATGGACATTTCAAATTCTGTTTGCATAGATTTAGCAAACCACTGAACAGATGATTCATTAGTATAGCCAAAGATAATATCATCTACATAAACCAAAACAACTAGTAAATTATCACCTTCAGATTTAATGTAAAGGTTATTGTCAACAGTACCTTTCTTGAACCCTTTTTCTTGTAGAATTTTTTCCAATCTGTAATACCAAGCTCATGGTGCTTGTTTTAGTCCATATAAGGCCTTCTTCAGCTTACAAACATAATTAGAATTGTATGTCAATGAAAATCCTTCAGGTTGCTCCATATATACTTCTTCCTCTAGATCTCCATTAAGAAACATTGATTTAACATCCATCTGATAAACTTTGAAGTTCTTATGACAGTAATAAGCAAGGAACATTCTGATAGCTTCCAATCTTGCCACTGGTGCAAAAGTTTCATCAAAGTCCTGACCTTCCACTTGTGCATAGCCTTTACAGACCAATCTGGATTTATTTCTAACAACTTGTCATTTTTCATTCATTTTATTCTTGAATACCCATTTGGAACCTATTACATTCTTATTTTCAGGTCTAGGGACAAGCTCCCAAGTATTGTTCTTCTCAATATGATCCAGCTCTTCATTCATTGCTCTAATCCAATCTTCTTCCTGACTAGCTTCCTCAAAATTTGTAGGTTCAGTCATAGATATAAAGGCAACATGAGATTGTTCTGTGTCCTTAATCAGTTTCCTTCTAGTCTGAACTCCTTCATTTATATCTCCAATTATCTAGTTTTCAGGATGATTCTTTCTGATAATTCTGAGAGGAGATTTTGCTTTCTTTTGTTGACTTGTATCAGTTTGAATGTTCACATCTTCATCTAATCCAGCCTCTTCTCTTTCTGATCCTTGGACCTGTTCATCTTCATCTTGAACTATATCTTTTGTTCCTTGTTCATTACTGCTTATATTTCTGACTGGAATTTCTTCATCAACTTTTACATCTATACAGTCAACCAGTTTATGCAGTCTTTTATTGTAGCACCTGTACCCTTTACTGTTTGTAGCATAACCCAAGAAAATACCTTCATCATCCCTGTCATCATATTTGCCAATATTTTCATCATTGTTCTTGATATAACATGTGCTCCCGGAAACTTTAAAATGTTTGATTGAAGCAGGTCTTCCAAACCAAAGTTCATAAGGTGTCTTGTCACTGTGTGGTCTGAGATGAGCTTTGTTAAGGATATGAACAGTTGTATGAATTGCTTCCACCCAATATGTCTGAGGAATGTTCCT
>ML776559.1:1643774-1654014 GCA_009831015.1 Picea engelmannii | reverse complement strand
ATGATCACTACTTGATCCTTCTTCATATCCCAATCCAGCTTTCAGCTTTGAATTTCTTTGCTAATTTAGAATGGAGGTTAATTCTTCTGATGCTTTTATACTTGGCAGATTTTGATGATACAGTCCTTTGAATTTCTCCATTTTTTTTCTAGTCTTAACTATTTCTTCTTCTAGAGATTCACACCTGAGTTTCTTCTCTGACAGTTGTTGTTTCAATATGTCTTCTATATTCTTTGCCTCTTCTAATTCCACTTTCAGCAAAGCAAAATCTTCATCAGGTTCTTTATTGTCTTTTTCAAATTGTGTTAGCACTTGTTTTAGCTTTATGTTTTTAGATCTGAGTCTATCAATTTCTTCTAGAGCGCTGATTAGTTCTCCTTCCAAATCCACCACAGCTTCTTCCTCATTATCATCACTTCCTGTGATTTTATTATCATGATCCTCTTTTTCCATAAGTACAAAGTCATTTGCCTTATCTTCACCGGATGATTCACTATCGATGTCTTCTGAGGAATTTTCATTGTTTGCAACCAAAATTTTCTTCTTATTATATTTCTTGTACTTGTACTTCTTTTCATCATCAGAGTTCTGGTCCTTTTTCTAATGAGGACACTTATATGCAAAATGACCTATCTTACCACTGTTAAATCATTTGAAGGGCAACTTCCCTTGATATTTTCCTGATCCTTTCTTTAACCTTCTCACAAATTTTGCCTCAATGTCATCAAATTCTGAATCAGTATTATTGTCTGCTTTAAAAGATGCTTCTCTAATACTGGATTTGTCTTTGTTAATTCTCATTTCATATGCAATTAGAGTTCCTAGGAGTTCATCAATGGACATAGTTTTGAGATCATTTAATTCTTCTATTGTTGATACTTTTGGATTAAATTTATCAGGAAGGGATCTTAAAATCTTCTGAACTAAGAGTGAGTCATCAAACGTCTCACCTAGACCCTTCATGGCATTTACGAGTTCTTCAACTCTTAAAAAATACTTGTTGATTGTTTCATCTTCATTCATCTTTAGTTGTTCAAATTTCAATCTGTAGGTTTGAAGTTTGGCACCTTTTACTTTCTCATTTCCTTCATAATTGTTAACAAGTTTATCCCACATTTCTTTGGCAGTATTAAGATGCATCACGTTTACAAAATCAGCTTCAACAAGTCCATTCAAGATAGCATTCATCCCCTTAGCGTTAAAACTAAACTCTAACTTATCATCCTTGTTGTCTAGCACAACAGGCTTTGTATATCCAGTCTCTACTACATCCCAAACATCAGCACCCAAGGCCATTAAATATGTTCTCATTCTAATCTTACAAAAGGCAAAATTTGTTCCATCAAATAGAGGGGGCTTAGAGGATGAAGTCCCTTCATGACTTTTCATGTTTAAGCTTACAGATCTACCTTTAAATAAAAGGAACCGGCTCTGATACCAATTGTTGGAAATACTAAAACAACTGAGAGGGGGGGGGTGAATCAGTTGTATATATGATTAAACAATTTTAATTTTGTTAAAACATTATTAATATTTCTTCATGTGGTCATCAATAGTATACATCATATGAAAAGTAAAAGTCAAAACCATCAGTCACACATGAAGTACACACAAAGACAGATTTTCACGAGGAAACCCATAAAGGGAGAAAACCTCTTCTTCTTCAAAATGATAGGCAGTCTTTTGCAGGTCTGTACATCATTTACAATTGAGCTCCAACTCAATGTGAGGCTGCTACCTCTGTCTTACAAGCTGCAACTTGTTTGAGAGATCCAACTCTCTGGTTTCTCTAGCACCCACTAGAAGGAAGCACCAACTCCCTGAGTATTCCAGCACCAACTGGATGGAAGCACCAACTTCCTGAATGTTCCAGCACCAACTGGATGGAAGCACCAACTTCCAGTTACACAGGCTCCAACCTGCATAACAAAGAACACTTGTTCTCCCTAGCACCACCCTGCCACCCTTGTTTCTCTGGATGCAACCAGATGGAAGCTACAACTTCCTATGTTCAAGCACCGACTTGAACTTCTGAGGACAACAGTCCTCCCGAGCACCCCCCCGGCTCCTTTAAATATTAAATAATGAATACACAGACAACTACACAGATAATTCTTACCAGTCTTTCTCTGTATCTGATCTTCAACAAGTTGTTCTGCAATTCTTCTCTTCTTCAACAGGTCTGCTCTGCATCATATTCTTCTGTCATTCCCCTCTTCTTCTGCTCTGCCTGTCATTAAATTTCATGCTTAGCATCTTCTCCTTTCTCCTTTCTTACTGTTTCATTCTTTTTCCATTCAGAACAGCCAACCAAATTCAGTCTCTCTCATTTTCTTTTATACACGCACCTTGACGGTTCCACTTCACCTTCCATTAGGCAATCCAAGGACACATGTCTTAGCAACTGAGATGATAACTTTTTCGCACTCAAGAATCTATTTTTTTTAGCAGAATCGTAACTGATGAGTTACATGTGTGTGGAAGAACAGTATCCCTCCAATCACTACTTGATCCAACGGTTAAGATCCAATCGGGATTTCCCACATCGCGATTTTGGCTCTCTTAGAAATCAAAGATTTTGTAATTTACAAATCCCGATCCCCGAAACTCCAACAGTGACTAGAATTAACGGTCCAGATCGCTTCTTATACAACGGTTATGATTACATCGCGAAATCGCATATCACGATTTCAGAGTTCTTGATGTCAAGAGATTTTGGCATTACAAAGTCCTGATCCCCGATACTCTGGTACGCCCCTTTCCACGCGCTAGCCCTGCTGGCTATAGGCCTTGGCCCATATGACCGTCAACACATGACCTCGGTCAAAGCTCTCATCGGGGTTTCAGCGTTTTCGATGTCACCATGCACATGCCTACGGAATTCCCGATCCTTCGATCCCCTATGTGTCCCTTCAAACGCTGGCCCTCCTAGCTCAGCTCCTGACCAATGTGACCAGTCCTCGTGACCACAACCTTATCCCTTTTCATGGCTACTCCTATCAGAGTTTCGGCACTTGCGCTGTCAAAAGGCGGATGTCTTTAGGATTCCCAATATCCCGATGCACGTCCTGTTCACCTAGCCCCGTCTGACTACGCTCTGGTCTGCATGACCGTCATACCATATGAATGCATCCATACCTCTTGTCGGGGTTTCGGAGTTCGCAGGTTTGCAATGCAAAGTTTTCACAACCATGGAATCCTCGATATGCCGATCCCCGATGTGTTGCTGATGTCACACGTGGTTTGACACGTGTTAAATACTGCCACGTGTCACTATGATTTGTGACTTACCTGTTCCTGAAGTGTTGAATCTGCCTAACACCTGTCATTACCTGGTTGTGCCACGTGTCCCTAGATGACGTGGTTTGTTGTCGTGAGTTGGATCGACGGTCTAGATCACATGTTGATCTGATGGTTCAGTTTCATTCGGGATTTCTTTCATCGCGATTTCGGGGTTTCTGTTGTAATAGATCACGGGACTCGAGAAACTCCGATTCCCGATTCACCGATGAGAAAAACTCCGACGGCGCTCGATCCTTTGCCACCTGTCCTTGCATATGGACGGTCCCTATTCCTCCGGGATTTCGAGACTTTCGATGTCTCGACTCACTTGTCACCGAGATCCCCGATTTCTCGATGGCCAATATCCCGATGCCTCACCAAAATGCTGACGCGTGTCCTGCCCAGATCAACGGCTAGGATTCTCTCTCCAATATCCCGATGACTTGTCCAGGATTTCTCCTCTGCATAGTAGGACTTAACCCCTACGCGACTCTTACAGATCTGACGGCTTTCGGGTTTTCATCTCAGATCCTACGGCTCAGATATGTTCTCCCTTTCTGCGTTCCTCCTGAGGCTTAACCTTCGTGTACCTTCTGCAAATCCGGTGACTGACGGGTATCTGCTTCCAATCTGATGGCTCAGATCACTTCTTCTGCATGCCTACTCCTGTGCTTAACCTCTGCGCAGCTTCTGCAGATCTGACAGCTGTCGGCCTTTCGGGAAGTTTGAATGGGATCCAACGGTCACCATCTTCCTTCTCCTCTGCAAACTCCTGTATCTCGAGATTTGTTGCATGCATTTTCCTCAATGTTGTTCCTCCTGAGCTTTTACGTTCGAATCTCTTATCCTACCATCTCCACTGTTGTCATCAATGACAAGAATTTGCTTTCTGTTCACTGAATTTGCCAACAATATATGGAGGGAATCAATGTAAAGTGTGTTGCAAGCACAAGTTTCAACCGAAGACTATTCTCACAATGATTCCAATGTTAAAACTAGGGATTTAACTACATTTAACAAAGGATTACCGATTTCAGAGAGACAGAGGATAGACATTACTGAGTTTTGCAGCATCTCCACGGGTTTGTTCGAATAGGGGCGCTCCTTTGCCTATGTTGATGTCCAATCGAAATCCTGGACCGAATATCGCCACTCCTCTACCTCTATCAGATGGGGTTTTTCACCTCTGCGTCGAACACAAATGTGTATGGTGGCCGGTATGGGCATTTTCTCTGTGAATGCGATGTATGGGCCAGTTTTTATCCTCTCCTGTTGTCTGTTGTGTAGTTTCCACCTCACATGGGAATATCCAAGTTAGTATATGGATCTGCGAATTCGGTGTATGGGTCGGTTTTGCTACAAACTTCTTGTGTGTTGTGTAGTTTCCACCTCACACGGGAATATCCAAGCTATTAGATGGTCATCCACGCCCAATTTTCTTTGTAATGAATGGGAGTGGGAGGATTACTTTGTCATTTTTTTTCTTTTTTATTATTATTATTATTATTATTATTATTATTATTATTATTATTATTATTATTATTATTATTATTATTATTATTATTATTATTATTATTTGTTAATTTAATTAATACATATTTTAATTAAATTCATTATAATAGAAATTTTAATTGTGATTTTATGTTAATTTTAATTAATATATATATTAATTTAGAAATTTTTCCATCCAAAATAAGGAAATGTGCTCCTACATACCTAGGGATTGATGTATACAATCATTAGGATCATTATAAATCTTGAAATCAGTTCAAGAAGTAGATACTATGGTAGGGAATGATGTAAATAGTAATCTAGCATCTTGGAATCACCCTAACCATTTGTGGCTAGGAAAAAAAAAATAGGGATCACAACAATGAGCTATAGAAGAGATCACCTTAATGTGAACAATCCATGGTTGCTTTCATGCACTCATTATAATCCTATATGATTAAGGGTTAATAAGTAAGTTGTAGTTTTCCTTCAGTAAGTGGATTGGTCGAAATAAAAAATCACTTGATTGGTAGAGAACTTCATATTTATGTTTATATCCATAGGTACAAGGTGCATGATGTCATGTTTGATTATAGATATGACATGAACATCATTCCAAAAAAACTGTGGGAGATCATGGGGAGCCTATTCCTAGCATACTAGCCCATTCAATTGCAATTGGTGGATTAATACATAATTTTCCCCATTGGCCTCCTAAAGGATGTTGAGGTCAACATTGAAACTCTAAAAATAATGGTATATTTTGAAGTCATTGAGTTTGTTGATGAAAATCATAATCATCTCACTCTCTTCGGATTCTAATGGGAAAATGAAAACAAAAACATAATTAATGTAAAGAGAGGGAAAATGTATTTTGAAGCCAATGGAACTAGAGTGATACAACCCATTGATCGAATCAAAAGGGAATGATGCATAGAGCCAATAAATGACATCATTGATGGTGCAAGAGTGGGCCAATAATATAACTTAATGGAAAAAATATAGAATGGTTATACCAATCCAATAAGAAAAAAGACTAGTCAGTTGGAGAAGAATATGTTATTATAATTCAAAGAGCTAAGAAGCATTATAAGATTGGAAAAAATAATTATAATATTTTATCTCATTTTTGTGCCATGATTAGGTCTATCCATGATATTGGTATAGAGCTACCAATCCCTCCCATATATTATGGTATAGGGAGTGTTGAATATTTTATGGAGGATCTAAGCTTAGTGGTGCTTGGAGGATTTTGTATAAGAACTAGATGTGACATTGAGATCCACACCATATAGGTGGTGGGATACTTATAAAGATGGACTTGATAGATGGGAATAATTCCAACCAGGATTGCAAAATTAATTTTCTACGCCACTCAAGTACCAAGCAATTAACATTCCAGGGGAAACAAAAGATAGAATCACCTTTATGAAGGTCTATGAGGGAAATAATGATCTTATCCTACATATATATGGGCTCAATCATAGGTGGAGTTCAAAGGTATTTATATAAAAACATTGGGTCCACAATTTTATGTACACCTTGGGGAATATCCTTAAGGTCTAGTAGCTACACAGGAGATTTATTGATAGACCCATAAGTGGAAGGCTTTTAGTGAAGGGTTCTACTCAACATTCTCATATCTAGGTAGGACCCTTAGTATCACTTATTATCTAAATTCCATTAAGTCTTTCATATTTGATACTCGAGTGACCAAACCACCAAGGTGTGTATGTAAAGTACATCAACATAAGTAGCAATAGAAAGAACTAGTTCTCAACTAAGGAGATTTTTATCACCTAAAAATCACTTATAGAGTTATACAATTCTTGTGTGTTTATTTGAGGACTACAACATGAATCCTAATACTTACAACATTCAAATAGGGCCTATATTACTCCCTGACCATGTACAATATCCCATGTGCCTTACATGGTGCATAAAACTTGTGAGTGGTGTCCATATCCCACCCAATGGCCACAAATTCCGAAGAGAGGATTAGTGTGGTGTTTTAAGGCCTTTTTCATGGACATTAATCCTGATAAATTTGTGTAGGGCCTAAGGCATTTGTTTTCCTCCCTTGGCCATGGTATAGGTTAGGAGATCCATTCTTATTTTGATATAAAAAATATATTAATGGTTCCCACATTCTAAATTGGAGCCCTTATTCATGGCCATTAAGTAAAACAAATGTTTGTTTACAGACTAAAGCCCTTATTTTCCTCCCTCGATGATGTTATAAGACTTGACTCCCATATGTGGTGTGAAAAACTTCTTATGGCATCCATATCCCACTTAGAGGCTAAACATCATTTAGAAAGGATATACATGGTTGTTCAAGGCCTAGTGCATGGCCCTTAAACTCAAAAAGATTCATTTTGGACCCAAGTTCCTTGTTTTCCTCCCTTCAATATGGTATAGTCCCTAAGATCCATTCTTACTCTTTAAAAAAACATATCAATGATGCTAAATATACCGCACAAAGGTGAAATATCCCCTGCATAGGTCTTGCCTAGTTTTTTTATGACTACATCACGAAGCTCTCTCCTGAGAATATTTAAACAAGGAATAATCACCTTATGTTCATTGAGGGATTAACATGGTTAAGGGGGAAAGAAGGGTCTTAATCCCTAACTGAACCTTCTTGAGCTCAAATTCTATGGTTATGGGAGGAAAAAACTTTGACCTTATTCCCTAAACATCACTTCTTAGGATCAATCACCATGAACAACACCTGCAAACCATAACACAAGCCCTATCTAAGGGATTTTTAGCATCAGAGTTGGATATGGAGTCCATTAGGAGGCTGTGTGCACTGAGTATATATCATAGGATCTTGACCATGTTCGAGGAAGAAAAACAAGTTCCTCGAGATATTGTTGAATATTCTTGAGCTCAAGAGCCTTGAATGAGTGCTCGAGCCAACACATGAGTCCATTGTATGGGTTGTTTGCAAGCCTATGAGTGGGATGTGGGAACCATTAATAGGTTTTATGCATTGGAAATGGGTCTTAATTCCTAAACATGGTCAAGGTGGGGGGATGACATTAATCCCTAATTAAACCTTCATGAGCTCAAGCGCTATGAACAACACCTAGAACTATGACATGAACCCTCACTATGGGGTCCTTTTCCTGGGAGGTGGATATGGTTTCATTAAGATGCTTTCCTCATTAAAGAAAAATCTCAAGGCATTGACCATGATCATAATAGGGCAACAATATCCTTATAATGATGGAAAATAAACCTTAATCTAGGCATCATGTGCTGTGAACAAGGCCTCCAACCATGGCATATGCCCTCTTTGTGGGTTCTTTTACCTTGGAGTGGTCTTCCAGGTGCCATTAGGTGGTTTTGTGAAAAATGGATGTGTTTAGAGGCCTTTACCGTGCCCAAATAAGGAAAATAAGTCCTTTTCCCTTACAAGAATTTTTAGTGCTAAATATTTCATTTTGAAACATGTCAAGGTGAGGGAGTCATCTTCACCTTTATGAAATTTGGAATTTAAGAAGGATCTAAACTACTTAATTTATGAAATTTTAAATATTGTTTACCAAACATATACCACTTAAATTTAAGAATTTAATATTTCTATTGCTTAAAAAATTGAAATTGTTTAACATGCTTGGCCATTAAGCATAAAAATGTTCATTTAGGGAAGAAGGCCTTGATTTTATTCACTTGGTGATGATATAAACCTTGAATTACATATATTGTTCAAAACAATTCCTAATGGCACCCATATCCCACTGGAAGGTCAAATATCTCTTAGACAAGATCTACATGGTTATTTGAGGCCTATTTCATGGCCCTTGAATTTGAGAACTTTCATAAGGAATATATGGATATATGGCCTATTTCTAAGGGATATATGGAATTTGGGTAGGATATGGTCACCATTCACAATTTTGGGGCATTTCACAATTTTGGGGCATAATGTATAGCAAATAACATAAGGTTCTTAGGCCCTATTTGAATCTTCTCAAGACCGATATTTGTGATGTAGTCCTTAAAAAACCACACAAGATCTATGTAGGGTATATTTGAAACCATTGGTACATTTTTATAATAAGAATAGGTCTCAAGGTGTGTGCCATGACTAGAGAGGAAAAAAAGGGACTTAGGTCTTAAACATATTTTCTTTGGCTCATTTTCCATTAACAAGGCCTCAATGCACCACATCTATCCTATTTAATAGACTTATATGGTGCTTGGGTGGGATATGGCTCCATTCACAATTTTTTCACACCATGTATGGAACTTAGGTCTTGTCCATGGTCAGGGAAAGAACATATTTAAGAGATATTTGACCTTCCAGCGGGATATGGGTGCCAAGGTTGTTTGATACCAAGGTTGTTTCAAAGTGATTTTTTTTTTTAATTCCTAACCTCCAAGGGATTTTGGTTTTGCAATTATTATCCATTTTACTAAGGGAATCCTCATTTCTTTTCTTCCCTTCTAGAAAAACTGAAACATTTTCCTCTTCTTTCCTCTAGTATACAAATTGGAATGTATGCTAAGAAAATCTCAATTCAAGGACTATGTAACGAATCTCAAATCTAAGAAGATTCAAATAGGACCTAAGAAACTTATGTTATTTCCTTAACCATGGGTGACATAACATTATCATTCAATAGTAACATTGTTACATTTCATTGTCATGCATCATGTGTGAGGGCTTGAGCCACCACAAAGTAAACAAACAAAGAATATTTGCCTTATGAACAAGATATGGTACTATCCATTTTGAGGTTTGGCATAGAGATTGTTCTTATATAATACATTACATTGCACCATATAATCCCTACACTCCTTGCAAACCATGTAACACCATTCAAAGACACATTCTTGCGATGAATTAGCTATACTATCGACGAACTTTTTTCGTCGATAGTATATCTAATTTGTCGCAAGATTATTTACATTTGTCTCTCTTGCGACGATATCAAATGATGCTTGGATTCATTTCAATTTGGTTTATCAACTTGAAATTAAAATTCGATACTTTGCAAGCTAGTTGTACCTTGAGTCAAATTCAAATATGAAATTAGGAATCATTAACATATCTACTAGAACATATGAAAAATAGGGTTTATGGTTTACATGATGATGGAATAAACTAAGTGTGTGAGTCAAATTTGAGTCCAGAAACCCTCCCATATTGTTAAGGCATGTGCCACATGGATACTTCAGATGGAGCAATTCTTTGATCTCCATAATGTGCCACATACATAAAAGGTACGAATTGATTCTTTATATTTAGAACCTAATCAATTTGTTTGGTATCGATGGCTTTGTTCTCGCAAATCACTCATCACTTGGAGAATTTTCACGAAAGAAATGATAGCACACTATGAGGATACAAGGAGAAATACCTTCTTTAGCCAATTGATAAATCTCAAGCAAAAGGGTTCAGTTACCGAGCACATTGAGAACTTCCAAAGATTGAATATAAAGGTAACCGATA
>ML776559.1:1516272-1633470 GCA_009831015.1 Picea engelmannii | reverse complement strand
TGTATCAAACAAATGAGCTATTTTTAGCTCCTCATAGTAGGGAAACCTCATGAATTGAGTGGGATAACATTTCATTCCTTGTGGAAGCCCATTATTAATACCTTCATGATGGCAGCCTTCATGAAGCATAAAAGAAATCACAAAAATAATTATCAAATACGGTAAAATAAATTCAATGATTAAAATAAACATTCAAAACATTACAAGATCTATCATCCATAAATAAATTGAGTACCTTGACGATTTCTATTATATTCCAACCTCCATAGGTGAGGTGTCATTCTTCATGGTTTTAAACCAGTCTCTTCTTTCCCGTTGAAAATATGTTTTTCAGTAGTACGATACCTATGGTTCTTAGGGAGGAGGTGCCTATACTCATAAAACACCACCTTTCCTAAACTTTTTGAATGATGATACTTCATCTTAGGACCACAAACTGGACATGAAAATTTACCCTTTTTTGAAGACTTGTAGCAAATGGATTAATGTCAATTATACGATGAGATTATTTAAAAATTAAGAATCCAACATGATATCATTAAAAAATTAGATATTATTAAAGAGAAATATTATAATGCTACATAACACAAAAATGTGTTAGTCCTGGGGCATCATGAATTGTCCATAAAATTATTCCACAGAATTTAAATTGCTTCTCCCTGATTGGTTTATAGATGCCATACATTGTGATGTCATCCCATAACTTTAGTATCTCGTCAATAAGAGGCTCGATATATACATTCATATATTTAACCCGGTACTTACCTAATTGTTTGAAAATACACATAATTACTATAACCATGATATCATGTATATATAAGTAAATAAATAAACAAAAGATATTATGCAAAAAATGAAACAAATGAAAATGTTACATTCAAAAAATTAATGTAAACAAATACCTGGAACAATCATTGTCAACATTATGTGCTCCCTATTTATTGACATCCAAGGAGGAATGTTATTGTTGATAACAAAAATAGGCCACACTGAGTAAATAGACCTAAGATCTCTGAATGGATTAACATCGTCAACTGCCAATGAAAGCCTAACATTATGAGGTTCATCTTTGAAATCTACCCAGTTTTCCTCAATTTCCCTAAATGTAAAACCATCAGTAGGCATTCGAAGAACACCATCTCCATTTATGTTATGTGTATGGTAATCCATAAATTTTGCTATGCTTTCACACCTGAACAGTCACTGCAAACGTGGAATTATGGGAATATGAAGAAGAACCTTTCAAGGCACCCTTTTGTTACTTGATCAGTTCAATGTCTACAGATAATACATTGCAGACATTCTATTTTCAAAGCATGTTTTCCATAATATATAATATGATCATTAGCACATGCATCTATAGTTTGATAATCCATTCCAATGTCTTTCATAATGGAATCCAAACCTCGATATGTGCAAGGTAAAATATTTGACGATGGTAACAAAAATTCACCTAACAATCTACAACATAACAAATAACTAGTTAATGTAAAGAATATTAATCGTAAAAATTGCATTACTATTTTACACTTTAATTAACACTAAAAACAAATAGAAAAAAATCAAAATTTATGTATAATATGAGATGAAACATATTACATACCTTAGGATCTGTGTCATACAAGTGTTCGACAAATTATTCATAACCTTTAATTTCACTAGCAGCAATGTAGCGGAGAGAAGATTTGCTCTTGGTCCTTCATAAAGTCGTTTATTTTCCTTTTCTAATAGAGGTTCATCATAAATACCATCATTATCCCCATCTTCATCCGGTTGCAAAAACAAATCTTGGATCATTTGATTTGTCCCATCATATTCTTCCATGGGATCATTAACTTGATTTGTCCCATCATCTTCTTCCATGAGATCCTCATTTGCTTGATCATGTTCCTCAGCTTGTACAACATCATTTCTACTACTACTTGGTGAAATATTCTGCAAAAAGTTAGAGGGAAACTCTAACTTTATAATTACAAACAATCATGCAAAATTAGTGTGCACTATAACAAACATTCAAACAATATATATACATATATATAATTTTATATAAAATTGACAATATAAAAACAAATAATGAATATATAGCTAATTACCATGGGATGATATTCATTCGATCCACCATCAATGTGACCATATTTCCTATAATATTTTGTAGTTGTTGCTATTAAAATTCTTACGGGACGTATGAGGCAACATTTTTTGCAAGGGAAATAACATCTACCATCACCTTTTTCACCCGCTTTACTTTTTTCCCCACCTCTAATTATATTTTGTGACATTCTTCTGCACAACTTCCGCACAAAAATAGCCTTTCGGAACCATCGTTGTTATAGCAAGATTTTCGCAACATATTTAAATCGTAAAATATTTATAGTTCATTGTCGTTACAATTGTGATGAACATTGACCAAATCACTGTTGACTTTGTCAAAGAGTATAATGGTTATAACAGTCATATCGTCTCTCTTGCGACGAAAGTTGACCAAATCAATTTAGAATTTGTCAAATAGTATAACGGTCAATATGGACTGTATCAAATACTGTAACGATCAATAGTTAGCGTTGTGCTTGCGACGAATTCACACGTTCGTCGAAATAGCAATGATCATCCACTATATTCATGATCGTCGCAAAACAGGCGAAAGTTTGATTTCGTCGAGAGAGCGACGAATACGGGATGGATTTATAACAAAATTGAAAAATTGAACTTTTTCTCTTGAATTTTGCGACGAAAGGGTACTTTCGTCACAATTAGTCGTCGCAAATTTTTCAATATGTAGTAGTGACCACTTCAATCCTCCACCAAAGGAAATCTCATATAAGAGAGACAATGAGGTTCTCCATCAAATAGGGAAGATCTTGGGGGTTGAACAATGTGTTCATACTTAAAAGGACAAAGGGATGCAGACTCAATATGAAGTGAATAATTTCTCTAGAGTAAATTTTCTCTCAAAGTTGAATTCTTCTCCCCCTTTTCCACAGCTTGGATCTGGCCCATTTATAGCCTTCAAATGGAACTGAAGGGCTGAGTTGGACCGTTTCTAGTATATGGAAGTTCAAGGATCATGGGTCCCATGATGTAGCATGGAAACCTGACACCATTTTTCAATTTTGGGAACAAAACTCGATGTACGCGAGTTGTAATGGTGCAACCTATGTATATGCATGTTGTATAGCTATTAGGGCACGTATATGCGGAAAAATACAATTTTTATCTCTGGGAACTGCAAAAAGGGACTTCAAGTCTACATAGGGAAATGGAAAAGGCCTTATGAGCAAGTTTCATGGGGTGAGGCAAATCTTGCTATAACAAATATAACATCAGTATTGCATGTATATAACTATAGACTAGTCTATGTCCACAGGCATTTCATATGAATATCCAAGAATGTACACTTGCACAAATGCACATCCATATGCATCAATCATTCAATGATAGCATGCATACTAATGCATATAATGTCATTGTATGCATCATGCATGCTAATGAATTTATGTTTCAATTCAGTTACTATTTATTTATTTATGTTGTAGTTGGTTGTCCTTGAATTTCTTCAAATCCTTCCTGACTTGTGTGGTCTCATTCTTCTCATATGCACAATTTTTCCCTCATCAAAACACTTTCCAACCAAGTTCCACTTGGCCTTTATGCAATCCAACCAATGTGTTCTATTTGCACCAGCTTCTCATATGAATTCATACCCAAAATTTACCTTTATGAAACATTCCAGCACCTTGGAATGAGGTAGCTCACAATATTCCATCACTCTACTATCACAACATCCTTGAATCAACTTAACCATAATCATTCCACATCCTTGATATTAATTCTATTTGTCCCTTGGATTTCCCAATTTTGGGAAATAGTTCTCTTTACTTCATTTAACAATTCCCTGTGAAGCCATACTTTTCTCACTCAATACCATTCCCAATGGAAGTTCATTTTCATTCAGTGGAATTTTTCAAGTGAAAGAGCATTCACTATTCTATCTCCAATGTATTTGCATTGGTATCATGCTCTGTGAACTCTGATATCAAAAGTGGATTTATTTCTCTGGGTACTTTTAGACATGTAGCTAAATCATAGCTAGAAAATCCTTCCCAATAACTCTTGTCCTTGGAACACGGAGATTATTCACACCTCGTCTCCTAAACTCCTTGTTATCTCTCATGTCAAGAATGAATCTATATACACGTCTCTACCTTTAAGGCTATGGAGTCTTACTTTTTCTTCTATGCCCATTAATGAAACTATTCACCTGTTGGATTCTTGTACTATGTGAGGATTCTTGCTATTGTTCATTGCAATTTATTCAAATTCCATAGAACTTGAATAGCAATTATTTAGTTTCACTCTTCTTGAGTTCTTTATCCATTTTTCATTACTTTCCCTGTAGCTCTTTATTGCCTCAACCAAAATCTACAAGATTTTCCATGATTCCATGACTATGATATCCAATCCCAGGCTTGAATTTATCTAATTAAATCTATAATCCTGCCAAATCTGCAAGAAACCATTTTTGTTAGAATTATACATATCATTTTTTTTGTGAATCAATGCTACATGTCCTTTTTCTTCTTAATTCATGAAGAATTATATCATAATTATCCAAATTCTGATAATTCTAGGTCATTCTCCTCTAAATCATATTTCCAATGACTATACTCATTCCCTAATCTGATCTCTGAGATGAAAGTTATGGATCCCTGGAAAATCCACTTTCATCCCATTTATGCATTTTCTCCACTGGTGTAATTTTATTGAAATGCCAACTTCAGTCAACTGCAGAAGAAAATACGTCAGGAACTAGAGAAAATTTTAAATAAAGAATATATAATAATAATAATGACAAGGAATCCATAACAACTCTCATATTTGCAATCTGACGCTCCAGTAAAAAACTACAACAATTTAGGAATGACTCGTTTTCCCTTTTTCACCTCTTTATCCATACTTGGAATTTTTAGCAAAACTAGCTATCTCTCAATCTGTGCACTTCTGGAAAATTTTAACTAAACCCAAGTTATTTTTCTTGATGAGTAAATAAAAACTTTCAATTTTTTGATCTGTGGTCACTTTTCCTCCTTCGAAATTCTCAAAAATCCCAAAAAAGTGGCTCGGAATAGTGGATTTTTTCCTATTTCGGCATCCCCATTTCAATCCCCTCATTATTTATTCAGTTCCCTTGTGGATTATTTTTTTGTCTGCTTTCTAGACACTCTCCATGAATTTTGTCTTAATATGAACCTTTGCTAATGATTTGGACCCAGATCTTTAAGAACCATTATTTTGCAATTCCTAACCAATACAAGCAGGAATGGGCAATGGCCCTCTCTGGCACTTTTTTAAACCTCGTATTTGTAGACAAAACCCATAAGTTTTATCCAAATATGACTTAATATTCTCTGATTACTTCAAAGTCTCTACTTGCAAGACGTTTAACCTTCCTCACCTTCTCCATTTCGCACTAGGTATTCATGTGGGACCTGTTGACACTCAAAACTGAAATGGGTTGTAGCAAATCAATCCTGAGGCAACCTTGAACCACTTTGGATTGGGAGCTGCCCTCTTCCAACCCGAGAGGGATCTCTCGAAAAATGTCACAAAATAAATTGAAGTAAACGTGAAAAAGATGGGCAGATTTGTGGGTAAAAGATGGTCTTGAATTTTTGGAGTTTGGAGGTTAAACCAGGGAAATGGTCCATTGGGCATGGAGTCAAATGAAAACCGAGAAAAAGAGACAATAGCAGGGATCAAATACTTGCAGAAAGTGAGGCAAAGTAAGTCTATCTTTCAGCGCTTTGATAAATCATGATACGGTAGCGGAAAGAAAAAGGAAAGGTCGATGTAGCAAAGGATATATGCAGCATTCTGAAAGTGTAGGCTGGTCTTACACCACTGATAGCTGGTGCAGAGGAAAGACATCAAACAATTACAGAAAACCCAAATCCATTCGTTATAGTAGTGGTCGTACTAAAGTATAACGAAGCACATCGGTTAGAAGAAAACAAAATGTAATGCAATCGTGATGGATTAATGAAGACAAAGAAATGATAACACATCAACTGTGAGTAAGGAGCATATCAAATAAATTCCAAACAGATTTAACACAGTGGAAGGAGAAGAAAACATGCTGAAAGAAATCAATCGTGATGAATCTCACAGTCACAAGGAAAAATCGTCTTTATTACTCCATTAATGGCTTACAAAATAACTCAGATTACAATGAAACCCTCTTGACAGAGGTCTTCCCCCAGTGCTGCGCTCATGCGCGCCCTTCTCTAGTGTTACAAACCTCATTCTTTTAAAAGAGATAAAATCTAACAAAAAACTCTTAACGTTCCGGGAATCTGAACCGGTTCGCCTTCTCTGGACTGTGCGAATGTCAGGCGCATTGCTGGCTCTTGAACTGTTTCTAATTGTTTTGACAAGTGGACAGGTTCTAATGCGGCATCATTCTGCAGTTTTTAAACTGCCAGACTAGCAGTCTCGGCTTCTGTTGTCTTGGCGAATGCAAGATAACATTGGCGATAGATAAAACCCCCGCCAACGCAGTGAGCAACCATACCGGCACAAATAAACGGGACTCATAAAAAATTGATTCGACAAATGCCTCGAAGCTTTCCATTCAAAATGTATTCATGTTTGCAGTCTCAATGCCTGGAGCTAGGCTGAAACCCCAGCAAAAAGTAACCTATCGTATGACGCAATCCGTGAAGACATTATACAGGCTGTAAATACTTCGATGAAAGAGATTTTTAGTGCCGGAAATGGGCGAAGAATCGACAGAGTTTAAAGAAGCCTGAGGTAACCGCATCTATAGGGTTAGTCGAAACTCGAGGAACATATATGAAATATACATTAGGTCACTTGTGTCCAAGGTGTTGCTACAGAACGTGCTGACCGCTAGATTCTACGCGCAAATTACACCGTCGGTCGACAGCTCGTACGCGGACTCAATGGAACCCGATCGTCTGCTATGACTGACTTCAAATTTTTGGCCTGTATCTTCAGCCCTCCCAGTGTCATCGTTTTGATTCTCTACATGGTCAGAGGAAATCAATAATTGAGAGCAACGCATTCATTGAGCATGATTCCTCTGCACTGTAGCCCCGCCGCTTAAACAGAAACGCTTATGTCACGCTTTAAACGCTGCCTGATTATTGTCTGGGATATAGACCTAATTCTTCTCTATTTTTCGATTAACGCTCACAATGTTGCAAAAGCATGTCACTGTCCATAACAGTAGGTATCCTGTTCATTTTCAAATCCCTCTCATCGTAGATTTTCTGTAGGAATTCTGCATCATATGGAAGGTCTCGCTCCAGGATACGATCTCAAAGCCAACAGGAGTGTGAGCATCGTGTTGATCGTAAAAATGGAAATTGGAGATGGTAATAGCACTCAATGTGTGAATCACATCGATAAGCCCATCGGTGCAGTGAGAGATAGCGCAATGATCTATCCAGACATTTCTCGATCCAAAAACCGTGCTCCCGTCCCCGTCCGATCCTTGCCTGTAACCAGTATGATATGGGAAGCTCTTCACCATGCCTGACCTCGAAGGCACGCAGTCATGAATGTTGAGGCCGTGGATTATCACATGGCTCACATACTACACAGTGATGTAGGGCCTGTAGTCCATTCCCACGTTGGCTCCTCGCCCGTACTTCCCTCCAATTGCACCGCTTCCGAAACCGATTGCACAGTCGGCCAATGCTTGCCGGTGGTACGCCCAGTTGGCATCATTTCTCCAGCCAGCATTGATCTCATTCAAAACTCGTAACTGTAATACGGCCCCAAAGATCTCCTCGTTGCATCGGAAGAGTTCAATGGAAGCCCAGATGAAAATTCGATTCCTTTGGGGATCCCCAAATGGCGGAAAGACATCAAACATATCAGTAATGTTTGCAGCCAATGCAGAACATCTGTATTTTTCTATCCATACTAAGTACAATAACGCCATGCTAAGTATCCTGAAAAAAATTGTTATTTTGTTGTGTTTCTCCATACTGTGATGCCTGAGCTCTGCTAGATCAAATAGTTGTTAAACAGAAACCTTCAAACCGTTGGGATAAACACAGGTGAGAAGGGCATAGAAGAAGCTCCATTTGCATAGCAGAGGAGGAAATATTGTTGTGGAAGTTGAAGCTAATATATTGGATTTATTGGAGGGAGGGATGCGACTCAATCTCTTGATGAGTTGGTGTTGTGCACGATCAATCCGTACGCAACTTTGTGCAGGATAACGTGCGGAGCATCATATGTTTTGAAAATCCATAGCGTTAACAAAGTCGCCATAGATTCTGCACCAAGAGCAGTCCCAGATACATCTTCAACACTTCCTAGTCATGCTTGCTTGCTTGGTAATGTCCTAGAAGTGGCTGGGTTTGCCTTATCTCGTACAAATTGTACTTTGCAGATGGCCACGGACTTTGCAACTAGCGCAAGATTTATTTTGGAGGAGATACCACATAATTTTAAAAATGCAAAAAACTCTGATTACGATGATGACATGGACGTGGACGAGGATGTGGGTGGAGGAAGAAGAGTGTGGAGACTTGACAAAACATTCGCTATCTATTGAACGTAACATGGCCAGAGACCTTGACTCATCACAACCTGCTTCAGATTTGGAAATTGCTTCCATAGGAAAGGAATGGACAAAATTTGTGCTGGAAAACTCAATTGCATATTGTGGCTAGTGTAGAGCTTCTGAACACTACTGGAAGCCAGTCTTGTAAGTAAACAATCTAGATGAGATACCCCACTTCCAGGAATGTTGGTTTGAATGCCTTGCACGGTGAGGGTTAGCTCACTGAAATGACTAAATGTATATATATGCAAAATATAGTCCATAGTGCTTCCAGCGCAAGGGAGCATAGGATCTGTTAAAATTATAACTGTCTCTAACAACAACAACACCGGTAAATCAGCAGATCCTGATAGTCTTGAAGGCTCGGACTTTAGTTGCTCCCTGTTTTGATGCACAGCCTATAGACAACAAATGATAAGATATCTCATTCTGTACTGTATAATGGCTTGATCAGAAGAAATATCCCCGTTTGTAAATATGTCTAAGATATTGCCTTGGGCAGCCCAGTCGATTTTGATATCTGTTACAACATTGGCTCCAACTAGGGATGGCACTTTCTCGTAAAGTGCCAAGAACAGTAGCCCAGGTGCCTCCATCCGTTGGGTGACCTAGCATGAAAGCTGTAATTCTGAGTTCTCCTGCCAGTTTAAAGAAGCCTTAGGTAATGGCATCTACAGGGTTATTCGAAACTCGAGGAACATCTATGAAATATACATTAGGTCACTTGTGTCCAAGGTGTCGCTAAAGAACGTGTTGACCGCTAGATTCTACGGGCAAATTACACCGTCGGTTGACAGCTCGTACGCAGACTCAATGGAACCCGACCGTCTGCTACGACTGACTTCAAATTTTTGGCCTGTATCTTCATCCCTCCCAGTGTCATCATTTTGATTCTCTGCATGGTCAGAGGCAATCAATAATTGAGAGCAACGCATTCATTGAGCATGATTCCTCTGCACTGTAGCCCCGCCGCTTAAACAGAAATGCTTCTGTCACGCTTTAAACGCTGCCTGATTATTGTCTGGGATATAGACCTAATTCTTCTCTATTTTTCGATTAACGCTCACAATGTTGCAAAAGCATGTCACTGTCCATAACAGTAGGTATCCTGTTCATTTTCAAATCCCTCTCATCGTAGATTTTCTGTAGGAATTCTACATCATATGGAAGGTCTAGCTCCAGGATACGATCTCAAAACCAACAGGAGTGTGAGCATCGTGTTGATCGTAAAAATGGCAATTGGAGATGGTAATAGCACTTGATGCATTAATCACATCGATAATCCCATCAGTGCAGTGAGAGATAGCACAATGATCTATCCAGACATTGCTCGATCCAAAAATCCCGCTCCTGTCCCCGTCCGATCCTTGCCTGTAACCAGTATGATATGGGGAGCTCTTCACCATGCCTGACCTCGAAGGCACGCAGTCGTGAATGTTGAGGCCGTGGATTATCACATGGCTCACATACTGCACAGTGATGCAGGGCCCGTAGGCCATTCCCACGTTGGCTCCTCGCCCGTACTTCCCTCCAACCGCACCGCTTCCGAAACCGATTGCACAGTCGGCCAATGCTTGCCGGTGGTACGCCCAGTTGGCATCATTTCTCCAGCCAGCATTGATCTCATTCAAAACTCGTAACTGTAATATGGCCCCAAAGATCTCCTCGTTGCATCGGAAGAGTTCAATGGAAGCCCAGATGAAAATTTGGTTCCTTCGGGGATCCCCAAATGGCGGAAAGACATCAAACATATCAGTAATGTTTGCAGCCAATGCAGAACATCTGTATTTTTCTATCCATACTAAGTACAATAATGCCACGCTAAGTATCCTGAAAAACATTGTTATTTTGCTGTGTTTCTCCATACTGTGATGCCTAAGCTCCGCTAGATCAAATAGTTGTTAAACAGAAACCTTCAAACCGTTGGGATAAACACAGGTGAGAAGGGCATAGAAGAAGCTCCATTTGCGTAGCAGAGGAGGAAATATTGTTGTGGAAGTTGAAGCTAATATATTGGATTTATTGGAGGGAGGGATGCGACTCAATCTCTTGATGAGTTGGTGCTGTGCACGATCAATCCGTACGCAACTTTGTGCAGGCTAACGTGTGGAGCATCATATGTTTTGAAAATCCAAAGCGTTAACGAAGTCGCCATAGAGTCTACACCAAGAGCAGTCCCAGATACATCTTCACAACTTCCTAGTCATGCTTGCTTGCTTGGTAATGTCCTAGAAGTGGCTGGGTTTGCCTTATCTCGTACAAATTGTACTTTGCAGATGGCCACGGACTTTGCAACTAGCGCAAGATTTCTTTTGGAGGAGATACCACATAATTTTAAAAATGCAAAAAAATCTGATTACGATGATGACATGGACGTGGACGAGGATGTAGGTGGAGAAAGAAGAGTGTGGAGACTTGGCAAAATAGTTGCTATTTGTTGAACGTAACATGGCCAGACACCTTGACTCATCACAACCTGCTTCAGATTTGGAAATTGCTTCCATAGGAAAGGAATGGACAAAATTTGTGCTGGAAAACTCAATTGCATATTGTGGCCAGTGTAGAGCTTCTGAACACCACTGAAGCCAGTCTTGTAAGTAAACACTCTAGATGAGATACCCCACTTCCAGGAATGTTGGTTTGAATGCCTTGCACGGTGAGGGTTAGCTCACGGAAATGACTAAATGTATATATATGCAAAATATCGTCCATAGTGCTTCCAGCCCAAGGGAGCATAGGATCTGTTGAAATTATAAATGTCTCTAACAACAACAACACTGGTAAATCAGCAGATCCTGATAGTCTTGAAGGCCCGGACTTTAGTTGCTCCCTGTTTTGATGCACAGCCTGTAGACAACAAATGATAAGATATCTCATTTTGTACTGTATAATGGCTTGATCAAAAGAAATATCCCCGTTTGTAAATATGTCTAAGATATTGCCTTGGGCAGCCGAGTCGATTTTGATATCTGTTACAACAGGACCCACAAACATCTACGGTTGAGATCACATCTCACCCGCCTGTCGATCTACAGCTTAGATCTCTTCTTGAAGTCCCCCTATCTAACTCATTTCTTACATCCTCTCTATAGGCCTTGGATATTCCTCCTCCGACGAATGACTGAGATTACTTCTCGTCTATTCACCGATCTACGATCCATATCACTTCTCGTATTTTCTCCCATTGGATTCATTTCTCACATCCTCTCTACGGGCCTCTGACATCCCTCCTCTGATGAATGACTAATATTACTTATTAGTTAATCATCGATCTACAATCCATATTGCTTCTTGGAGTCTCCCCATCGAAGTGCCTCCACCTCAGGCATATGAGGCTACTCTGACCAATGGACTTTGATGACCCCGCCACAAACAATGGTCCAGATCACTCATGTATACACTTTGATAGATCAATGATCCAGATTTCTTCTCAGTGTCTCTCCATCGGAGTGCCTCCACCTCAGGCATCCGAGGATACTCCGACAACCCCACCGCAAACAACGGTCCAAATCGCTCCTATATACAATCTGATAGATCAAAAATGCAAATTTATTCTCGAAGAATCTCCCATAGGAGTCCCGTTACAACCCATTTCTAGAACACTCTGATGACCTCATCCTCTGACCAATGGTTAGGATGATATCGCCATGTCGAATCAATGGTCTAGATTGTCTCAACACCAAAACATGGATTTTTCTCTAGGTCAAGAATCTGATCTCTCGATCTTTGGTATGGTGGAACCCACGACATAAAAAATTTACGCCTAGTGCAGGATTCTATAGCTCTCTTCATTGCACACAATTAATGTAAGTTTCCCTTTCATTAATAAACCATTTTGTCAAGCATTTCCCATGCATGTGGGATAGATAAATAACAACCATCGTAGATCAACGGTGGAAAACCCCCGCAGAGGTCAGATCAATAATTGTTGAGAGATGGTTTTATTTTTGGGAATAACTATCACTTATGTTGCTCTAATCGTGATGGAGTAAATTGTTGGAAGGTCAGGGCATGGATAATCAACATGGATTTGATTTATATGGTGAAAGACGGGGTTTAAACAACAAAACTCCCTCATCTAACGTTGTTCAAAATTCATTAATTGGTTTCACTTCCAAAACTTTTGTCCTTTCATGTAGTAGGCCCTTAAAGGCCTGGTGTTGTAAACCAACAAATCCGGTACCAATCTGTAACATACCCACCACCCACAGGTTGGTCATGCTACTTCAAAACACACTTCAAAAACTAATTTTGAATTCTTATAATAATTAATTTGAAAATAAGCATGAAAGACTCACATGCATTAATCAAGATCCATCCTACAATATAAAAGAAATGAATGATATGTCATGCACAACAATAACCAGCAGGAAAGAAAATTATAAATACATATCTCATAGATTAATAAATACACAGCGAAATATACATTATACATAAAACACAGAGAGCACTTATATTTTCAAGTAAACATTCACCAATTGGTTGTAGACCAAGGATGTTCCTCCCAACCATAGACATTGTTGTTCATTTACTCTTAATGGAAGGTCACTCCCTATCCAGGGCTATGAATCCATAAGGAGAGGTCCTAAGAAAAATATAAAAACACAGCAGTTAGCTAACTAGCTCTCAGGTTTTCCCAACCACACAACAATCTTAATTTCCATCTCTTTCCTCTTCATCCTGCAAAACCCAAAGAAATGAACCCCTTTATCTTCCATGCAATCCCTTAATTTGTTCCATTTCTCTCTAGGGATATAGTGCTACTGGTTGGGAAATATCCCTACTAGAACTCCAAGGATTCTCAACTGTGGACAGTTCTTTCTAAACTGCCATCAATATCATGCACAAAGACATCCATTCCCTCCTGGAATGACCAGTAATTTATTACAGCCATCTAGCAATGGATATCCTCTTTGAACCATTCATTTTCCATGCTTAGACCAAGAGCATATGAATTATCAAGAATGAGGAACCCAAAAATGAAAGAGTGAGAAGAGTGTAAGAATGGATGGAGAAGAACAAGTGAACCCCCAAACACCCCAAAGAGTTGGTTATGTAATTACATGAAATCAAGAACCACATGGCCTCTCCCCCAAGAAGCTCATGTAACCACTTTTCTCAATTAAAGCCAATATGGCCAATTAAAATATAATAAAAAGACTTAACGCCTTAATCCCCCTCTCTCATGGAATCATAGCCCCCTATCTCTTTTCCTTGTTCATCTTGCAGCCAGTGGTGTATTTGTATTAATGTATATAGAAGTATTGCATTTCCTATGCACTATGGTCCCTTTTCAATTTTACCATCTCACCAATCTAAGTCACAATTACATAATAAAGTGTAGTTCATATGGGTCAAAACCGAGGTGTTACAATAGTTTAGTTTCATTAAAACTTGTTCTATTACGATAATTCACTCCTAGATAGGATAGGATATATTAGAAGTAGATTAGATTCATGAATTTACATAGTCTTCATCTACATATTTTGTTTGCATAACCATCCATCACTCATCCTCATCGGTGGACCGAGTCGCAACTAGTAAAACCAAACCATCAATGGTTGTTGGGCCAAAATTTGGATGGGTTCCCTATTCCAAATGGTGATAAGTCTAATTGGGAATTCTTACCGGGGGTAACCCCTTACTGTTGTCGGGCAAATTTAGACCCATCAACACGAATGCACCTATGCCAATCTTGTTGATGTTTCTACCCCTCCTGGTATATCCTCCAATTCCATTGCAATCTTCATGGACTTTGCTTGAGTCATCACCTTAACCCCTCAATAAATCATTCTCTATGTTGTACATCATGGATCTAGAACATTATCCTTTCCAACAAAATATTGAACCAATGTTCATAATCCCAAACAATTTCTCCTTGATCTCCTTGATCTTCATAATACACTGAGACATCGACTTGGGATTTTGAAATTCCTTCATAAGATCTCTCCTGATCTCCATTAGGAACCTTATTTGTCTCGTCGATGTAGTGTTCTTGTACTTCATGTACCGCATCAATGCTCTATCTCTGAATGTGGTTTCCAGTTGCACAATATTCATTGCTTCATCTGTGATCCTCTTCACAAACCATATTTCTTCACACGTGAACCAATGTTGCTCTGCATCATCCTTACCCATTCCATGGAACACGGGTAACCTCAAGGTACTATTTTGATTCGCCATCCTTGGACTCGAAAAAAATCCTCTAATATGACTGCTAAGTGTTGGGATTCTCAACACTAATACTCTTCTTGGTGAAGTAGCAATGAATTCTCCTTCTTCTTCACTCATCTCTTCTCTTCTATCTCCTTCTCTTTCTTATACTCTTTCTCATATTCCAATCGTCTCACTATCTGTTTTTATTTCTTATTGATTAGAAATGTGCAAGGGGAGTGGTTCAAAGGGGGGGTAATTCCATCTTCTTCTAACGTTTCTCATGAGGTGATCTAGAGATTTTCCTACTTGTATCTGCACAAGACCATATATTATCACCAATTATTCTCCCCCACTAGTAGGGGAGCCTCCATCTTCCTCCCCTTCTCCAGTGCCTCCACTATGTGCCTCGTCTTCCTCCAAGGTTGTAGCACTATGCAACAACCAAGGGTTTTGAACTTCATCTCTGGGGCCCCTATTGTTACTACTACTACCACTAATACTACTACAAGTATCCCTACTAGACACCATACTCCGAATTCCATGCCTCTTTGTGGGACTATCTTCATCTGTGTTCCTCTTTGGCGCAAAAAAATCTTCCGCACTACCTCCTGGTGCAGTCTCCTTTCTCTTCATTTTGGGACCGACTGCTCATCACGCACCATTGGCTAACTTCCTTCCAATCCTTTGTTCCACTTTCCTTCTCAAATCAACTCTTCTTGCATATCTCTCGACTCTTTTGCTCCTCTCCTCCTCTGGTTCCATCCCATTCCTCACATCATCTCAACAACTTTTGGATCCTCTTCGACGAATCCATCTCCTTCCTCATTTTCCCCCATATTTTAACCCCCCCATCTCTAGAGAAATATACTCAACCATCATGTCAGGATCCATGTGCATCATCCCTTTCTCCATGAACAACATCTTTATCCAGAGTGGGATTTCTACCAGTAGTCTTTTCATAGGACCTTTTGTGAACTTTCTTTCAATATCTCTAAAATAATTAGTGTACTCCACAACAAATTCAATTATATACCCCTCCTTTATTTTAGAAAACCAGAAATCAATGGATCGATCCAACTTGTTGTCCAATGCCTTCAACCTATCAATCATGGCTCGATCCCAAACTATGGGCTATAGTGGCCTCAAAGCAGTATTAGTGGCAGTCTACCTTTTCATCCATTCATATAATAAACAAGGAAATTCAACAAAGAAGAGCTCATGCATATCAGTGTAGAGATACTTATATTTCCATCACTTTACATTGACTCTCATACCTTGAGTTTCCCACTGGAAAAACTCATGCTCCTTTGTAGTTAACCATTCTTTAATTTCCTCCCGAGATGGATACCACCTCATTTCTTTCCTTGGTCATTCAATACAATACTTTCATGTCTCGAAAATAGAACCATTTATTGGTTTGTTTCACACTTGCATTTTTCCTTAACGCTAGGGGGTTAAGACCCAAGGTTAGTCCAATGTTGACCAACAAAAACCTCAAAGCATCAACATACCAATCCTTAGCCAAGTTTGAAGAAGGTCTTACACGATATGTTATGAGGATCACAAAGACCATATGGTCTTGTGTCGGGGATGAAGGGATAAACATACACATATCCATTTGGGTTGACAAATATAACATTCATTGTAGCTTCCTTAAATGATAACCAGACATAACAGAAACAACACATTCATTCAAACCCATAATTGACACATCGTAGGCTCAAAATTAGTGCAGATTTATTATTCTACTCATTCCATCAAGCACAAACATACATTAAGAAAATCATATCTGACAGAAACATAGTCTCATATCCCTTTAGATAATTCCACATATTTACAATATATTGCACCATGCACGTCCTTTCAAACATTTCACCTATGAGAGAGTTAAACTACAATTGGAGACATTGCAATTCTGCAGAGGCTCAAAGCAATATTTTCAATAATGAACAACATGCAATGACCCAGTGAATCAACTGAGTGAGTAACTCTATGAATCAACAACCCTTTCTTTGACATCATTGCCTCCTTTTATATCATTCTTAGCTCTGGATTTATGTCTCTTTTATCTCTTCTCCATTTTATCTACTGACTAACAGTCTTGCATGCTTTTGTCACCTACCTGCATTCCACGTAGCCTTTCTGAAATCGAAGCAATATTAACTACCTTGATAGATCATCTTCTGGTTTCTCCATATATACTCGTTTTGCTGATAGTAATCATTCAGGGAGATTTCCTAAAGATTCTTTTCTTGATTATGGCATGCGTCTTCTTGATTTTCAGTGCACATTGGAAGAACTGGAATTGATGCACAAATATCAAAACTTGATCCGATGTGCACTTCTTTTCATTCTTGTTGCATCTTCTTCAGTGTGCACAAAACTGAAATGAGTGAAAACAACTTCGTCTATGTGTGTGCACAATATTAACCCGAAACTTTGGGTGCCAACAACTCATACAACTCAAAGGTATATATGGAAGTTAACTAGGAAATGTCTTAAGGACTCCTAAATCAACATAATATTTCATGCAAATCCTAGCTAACAATTTTGTTACACAACACAAGAGAATTATAGAAAATTATTGGTTTTCCTTCTATTCAAAACACAAGTTTTTGTACAAAACTAAGCAAATGGATGCTACAAGAAATGAATGTAGTCTTCCTTCAAGAAACCTACATGCATGGTTTGTCCTTTTTCAAGTTGTGTTCGTCTCTGTAGCTAGTACAAAAAAAGTCCCTAAAGTTTTTCCAAGAAGTTCTACAAGTATGAGAAAGAGATGGGTTTTTCTACAAAGGTTTAGACTAAACTAATGGATTTATGTATGGGTTCTATTTTTTCCATCAAATGAGATTCAATTTAATAATTCTAGTGAATCCAAACCTCAAAAGGAAATTTCAAATTGTCATGCATTTTTATCAAGTGGTCATAGATTTCCTCCTTGCTTAGTCTTCATATTCAAGCTTACTCCAAGAGTTTGATCCAAAATTATCTCTAGATTACTCCCATGCCAATCAATTTGGAATTGTCTATTGGCCACCCTACTATATTCGTAGGGTGCCCTTCTTCCCCTAGAATTCCCATGTTGCAAGGGTTGTATGAGGTGTGTACAGATAAAAAAAGTGAAAGGGATTTACCCTCTTCACCTATGGATTGTGTAGATATTCTAAGATAAAAGTGGAATCCCCACCAAAAATATAACTAAAATTGATTAGGATTTTATCACAATCTTGGACAAACTCAACACCAATTATCCATGAAAAATTGTAATATTAAGACAACCATCCAACATTAGGGTGCATAAGGTGCCTCTCATTTCCACCCTCCCTCTCTTCTTATATTGCTTGTGCAAGATGTTACATGCCTTCTCATGCAAAATTTATAATTATTAATTCACTAATATTCATATTATTCACCAAGCCACATGTCTCATTCATGCATAATTTCTAATTTGTAATTAATTTAAATGCATATTATTCATCTAACTATTTTCCTTATTTTTGCTCATTCATGTTTCCTCCTATATTTTCCAACTCTCATTGGTGTGTGCACATGATAATTCAATTTTTAGTTAAATAAAATATCTAAAATAGGATATGAACGATTTCTATTAATGCATATATATAGTGCTTAATTTCCATTTCAAATTGCACAATGAATTCAAATATATTTTACCCATAAATGTCCCCTCTAGCTAAATAAGTGCAAACTAATTGTATGGATAATCATTTTAAACGTGTGTTTTTACTATTAAAATATAATTTCTAAATGTTATGCATGTAAAGGATATTTTATCTACAAATGGAAAATATTAACCAGTATCAATATCAAGGGTGAGGCCATGATCACTCCAACCCTTCTCAACCTACACCAAGGCTGAGGCCATGTTCACTCCAACCCTCAAGTACTGTATTTTCATGTAGGGGAAACTAACATCACATGGATAAGACTTTATTAACTCCACCTTTTTTACTATTGGTGAGAGGCTAATGATCATTTAGGATTAAGGACTACCCATTTTGAGTGCATGCCCCTCAATTATACCTTATGAGTGATTGAATCCATGGTCTACCCTCACAACAATGTGTAATGATGCAGGAGCATCTACAACTCATCAGGCGAGCCAGCGCATGGAGCAGGAAAAGACAGCTGGACAAGCCAGCAGACTTATTTTTGAATTTTACCTTGATATTTGTTGCGCCAAGCATTAATGAGCTAATGTAATGAAGCGCACTTGGATTGTATTATAGATAGGAAGGCATTTATTAGATTTAATGTTGTTAGATAGGAATTTATTGTAGATTTGATAGTTTCAGATTTCGAGAGGGCAAACGGAATATAGGCACCCTCCTTTGTATTATTGTATCATTCTCGCATCCAGAAGAGGGGAGCAGAGCAGATAACTTGTGTAGAACACCCATGTACAGATTGGATTAATAGAAGAGTCTTTGATTCAACTTCATGGTTTGTGTTGTGTCTTTGTGTTGATATTATGCTCATGGATGTTTATTTTCCTTGTATGTATTTGCTTTGACTATGCTATGTATGTGGTTTCATAGTTGATTAGAAATCTGTGAGAAAGAGGAGAATGAGTTTCAATTGTTTCTCTGTTTGAGCCGGGAGATTCCTACATAGAGTGCAGAGAAATTCATCCGCATAGAGTGCGTTGATGAGGCCAGACAGTTGAGCTCTTATTCTCATATGCCCAGAGTTGAATTGGGTTAACGGAGTCGTGCAGGCAGAACCGGAAGTCTCAGTGGGAAGTCTGAGCAAAGGAAGGCAGGGATTCCTATGGTTTTGAGCGCATAGAAGTCCGAAGTACTCAACACTTTGGGAACTGTTGAAGTCAAGCACGAAGAGCGTGCATAAAATCCCTGAAGGAGTCAGAGGAATTAAGCTTGGGAGGGATAGAACCTTCGAGGTTCCTGGAAGCAAGACCCAGGAGAGGCTCAAGCAGGACGAAGCTTTGGAGTGGAAGGACTCTTCCAAAAGAGGAGGATCAACGGCCAGGGTTCGTAGGATGGACTCGCGAAGTCCCGTTGACCGTCAGATTGTGGAGAAACTGCGAGAGGGTTAGTTCTCAGGTGAAGGAAGGAGAACCAAGGGTCATTGCATATCGGCATATCGGGGTTCGTGGGAGCAAGAGTTTCATACTCTTTAGAATCGCGAATAGCGATTCCCCGATTTGATCAGAGTCGTCGATCGTCAGGAGGACAGGTGGCACAAGATCCCATCATATCGGGGTTCGGAGAATCGGGGTTCTCAACCAACGAGAACTCTTGTAGGACGAATCCACGATCCGTGAAATCCCGAAGGTGACGTGGCAACGTGGGACCCCGGAAGCTAGTGGAATACAGGTGGCGCTGTATTGGGGAATCAGTACATCGGTACTCGGGGTTTAGAAGTTCAGAGCGTTGATATCGTGAGTAGCGATATCCTGAAAGGGAAAATCCCCGACAGGTGTGTGAACGTTGACCTTTGACCCATCGGGGTTCGGGGTTTTGAGTTGCATGTGAACTGTGTTTCCGAGTTTCGCGATACTGCGAAACCCGATCTTCCGAGGAGTGAAGAGGAGATCGCAGAAAGAGTACTGTGGGTAGTGAGAACTCCCGATAGGAGTTGGAAGAGTCTTCGACTCTTCGGGCCAGAGAAGAAGAAGGTCCTGGTGAGAGCGGGTTGGACCATGAGGGTTTCGACCTTTGCGCCAAGTGGTATCAGAGCGGGTACATCTCTGTTTTCTATAGCAGAGACAGAAGTACACCATGTCGCCCAGAAGAGAAAGGCAGTCACCTGAACGAGAAGACAGGGATGCCCGAAGAAGGGGTAGGCTGGCAGGGAATCCAGAGATGGAGCGGCAGATACGAGATATCAGGGTGAGACTCGAAGAGATGGAAACAACTCAGCGACGCGGAGCAGGTGCTGGAGATCTTAGTGACTCCGAGGTCGAAGAGGAAGTTGGACATGTTGAGGAAGTCGCAGCGGAAGACGCATCAACTGAGCTGTTGATCAGAGCCATTTCTAGAATGAGCTCAAAGACAAAGATGGACATTCCCGTCTATGAGGGGAGTCTAAATGTAGAAGAGTTGTTGGATTGGATCCGAGCGCTCGATACCTACTTCGATTATGAAGACATCGAAGAGGACAAGAATATAAGGCATGATGTTACCAAGTTGAAGGGACATGCGGCCTTATGGTGGGACGAGCTGCAAGCAGATAGACGTTCCAAAGGAAAACAAAAGATTAAGAGCTGGGATCGGATGATCGCTAAGATGAAAGCAAAATTCATCCCGAGGGATTACCAGATCACTCTGTTCAGGTGGATGCAGAACCTGAGACAGAAGTTGATGACGGTGAAGGAGTACACCGAGGAGTTCTATAGGCTCAACATCCGAGCAGGTCATCGGGAGAGCGATGATGAGAAGGTGGCGAGATACCTGAATGGTCTGAGGTATGACATTTAGGATGAATTGAGCATGGTTACCATCCGAACAGTTGAGGATGCGTACCATATGGCTCTGAAAGCTGAAGAGAAGCTGAGCCGCAAGCAGGGACAGCGAGGGCAAGGCAGGAGTCAGCCCAGAGGCAAGGCACTTGCCCGAGATAGAACTCAGAAGCCCAAGGAGGAATGGCAGAGACCTCAGGGTAAGGTTGAAAGAGGTGGAACCTCACAACCACGGCAGCAATATGCTGAGCCGAGGAGGCAGCATGCAGAGCAGGGTGGCAGATATGCTGACGCCAACACTATTCCTCGTACCCGAGGTAGAGGAAGAGGTCATGGAGGAATTATCACATGTTTTACATGTGGAAAAGACGGACATAAAGCCGTGGATTGTCCAAACAGGAAGATGGATAGAGGAGAAGCTCACATCGTAGAGGCGCAGAGGCATGATGTTGAGGGTGAAGACACTGGAAGTGGGAAGTCACTGACGATACATAAAGTTCTCTTGACACCCGAGAAGGAGGTGGAGGACACAGCTCAGAGAACCAGACTGTTAAGAACGACTTGCAAGACCAAGGGCTAGAAGTGCAAGGTCATCGTGGACAGCGAAAGCACCGATAATCTCGTTTCGACCGAAATGGTGGAAAAGCTGGAGTTGGAAACAACCAATCACCCAAGTCCATACAAAGTGTCATGGCTGCAGAAAGGACACCAGGTAAGTGTTACGAAACAATGCTTGGTTGAATTTAAAATGGGTGAATATAGAGATAAGATTCTGTGTGATGTCATTCCCATGGATGTCTGTCATGTATTATTGGGTAGACCATGGCAGTATGACAGAAATGTGGTTCATGATGGGAGGATGAACACATACGCCTTGGAGAAGGATGGGAAAACACACACATTGCTTCCAATAAAAGATAAAGAAGTAAAACCGGAAGTAACCAGCACAATACTTCTCAAGAGTGGGAAAGAACTTCTCACAGAGATGGAGAAGGACGAAGATCCACAATTCTTTGTTGTCAGGAAGCCGAGAATTGTCTTGACAAGCACAAGAGTGGATGACTTGCCAGAGGAGATTCAGGAACTGCTGGGAGAGTTCGCTGATATCATCATGGATGAACTACCTCGTTCGTTGCCACCGATGTGGAGTGTGAGTCATCACATCGACCTCATACCCGAAGAAAGCTTACCGAATAAGGCTGCGTACAAATTGACACCTCAGGAGAATGAGGAGGTCAAAAGGTAGGTACAGGATCTGCTGGACAAAGGACTGGTCAGGGAGAGTCTCAGTCTGTGTGTTGTTCCAACAGTATTAAGTCCGAAGAAGGATGGAGGCTAGAGAATGTGTACAGACTCCAGGGCGATAAACAAAATCACCATCAGGTACAGATTTCCACTGCCGAGAATGGATGATTTGATGGACTGCCTGAGTGGGGAAAATTACTTTTCGAAGATTGATCTCAAGAGCGGATATCATCAGATTTGTATGAGAGAGGGGGATGAATGGAAGACAGCATTCAAGACAAACGAGGGTTTGTACGAATGGATGGTCATGCCGTTTGGTTTGAAAAATGCGCTGAGTACTTTCATGAGGCTGATGAATGAAGTCCTGAGGGAATTCATTGGCAAATTTGTGGTCGTGTATCTAGACGACATACTGATTTTCAGCAAGACAAAGGCTGAACACCTGAGACATTTAACCATTGTGATGAGGAGGTTACAGTAGGAGAAACTGTTGGTCAACATGAAGAAGTGTTCCTTCATGCAGACAGAGCTCATTTATTTGGGTTTTGTTATTTCAGCAAATGAATTGAATATGGATCCTGAGAAGGTGGAAGTGATAAAGAATTGGCCATCACCGAGAAATGTTTTCGAGGTGAGGAGCTTCCATGGATTGGCTAGTTTCTACAGAAAATTCATTCGGAATTTCATTGGAATTAGCGCCGCAATGATGGACACAGTGAAGAAGCGGCATAAAGTTTTTCACTGGACAACAGAGGCTGAGAGAAGCTTCAATCTGTTGAAGCGGAAGATTACAGAGCAACCGATTCTAGTGTTGCATGATTTTCAGAAAAACTTGCAGGTGAAATGTGACGCGAGCGGATATGCTGTAGGAGGGGTCTTAAGTCAGGATGACAGACCAGTGGCATATTACAACGAGAAGCTGGATGATGCAAAATTGAAGTACTCCACATATGATAAAGAGTTCTATGCCATCATACAGGCATTGAAAAAGTGGAGGCATTACTTGATACCCAAGGAATTTGTATTATACAGTGACAATCATGCATTGCAGTTTGTGAGTCAACAGGAGAAGTTGAACCAAAAGCATGTAAAATGGGTAGAGTACATGCAAAATTTTACGTTTGTTATAAAACACATTTCAGGAACTGCTAACAAAGTGGCAGATGCTTTGAGCAGGAAATGTTTGTTGTTGCAGGAATTGAGAGTCAAAACCTTGGGTTTTGAAAATCTGAAAGACATGTATGCCAGTGATGCAGACTTTGGAGAAGCATACGAAGCGGTCGAGAATCCAGTTCCCAGGGATCAGACTCCTTGGATAGATTTCATGATCCAGGAGGGATTGTTGTTTAGAGGCAATCAACTATGTATTCTGAATTGCTCCATGAGGGAGAATTTAGTGAAGGAAAAACATAGTGGTGGATTAGCAGGTCATTTTGGACATGACAAAACGTTCTCCAAGTTGAGCGAATCATATTATTGGCTGGGGATGCGCACTGATGTTAAGAATTTTGTTGACAGGTGTCGGGTATGTCAACATTCAAAGGGCCGAAAGCAGAATACTGGGTTATATCAGCCATTGCCCATACCTGAAAGGCCATGGGAGGCGATCAGCATGGACTTTGTGTTGGGTTTGTCGAGGACGCAAAGAGGAGTTGATTCCATCTTTGTGGTGGTGGACAGGTTTTCGAAGATGGCACATTTTATCCCGTGTCATAAGACTAGCGATGCGACCCACATTGCCAATTTGTTTTTCAAAGAGATCATCAGATTGCATGGATTGCCGAGAAGCATAGTCTCGGATCGGGATACGAAATTCATAGGTCATTTTTGGAGGACACTATGGAAGAAGCTGGGAACTAGTTTGGCTTTTATCTCAACTTACCATCTGCAGACAGATGGGCAGACCGAGGTGGTGAATAGAAGTCTGGGGGATTTATTGAGGAGCTTGGTGACGGAGCACCACAACAGTTGGGACCAAATATTACCACAAACAGAGTTTGCGTACAACGATTCGGTGAATCGGAGTACAGGCAAAAGTCCATTCCAGATTTTATATGGGACACAGCCAAGGGGAGTTTTTGAGCTCAGGGAGTCAGGACAGGCTGAAACTAGCAGCGCAAATGCTGAAGAGTTCATTGAAGCGATGCAAGAACTTCACACGCAGGTGAAGCAGCGACTGATGAAATCAAACCAAGAGTATAAGCGCAGAGCCGATCAGCGGAAGAGACAACTTCAATTTGAAGTTGGGGACATGGTTCTGGCGCACTTGAGGAAGGAAAGGTTCCCAAGGGGAACGTATAACAAGCTCAAGATGAAAAAGATTGGGCCATGCAAAATTCTGAGGAAATTTGGAGAAAATGCATATGAGCTTGAGTTGTCGGATGGCATCGGGATATCTCCGATTTTCAATATTTCAGATTTATACCCATACAGGGATGGAGGAGAAGAAACTGGGACTGAGGAACCAGTGATCCAGTGGCAGAAGCAGTTTCCAGCAGCAGAAAAGCCGCAGATGGAGTACATACTGGACAAGCGATTGGGCAAGAAGACCAGGCGGAAGCAGTATTTTGAGTACCTGGTGAACTGGAAGAATCACCCAGTGGAGGATGCCAGCTGGGAAATAGAAGCAGTCATACAGAAGCATGGGCAGACTGTGCAGGAGCTCATGGACAGGAGCCCATGAAATATTTCGAGCCGAGGAGTATGATGCAGGAGCATCTACAACTCATCAGGCGAGCCAGCGCGTGGAGCAGGAAAAGACAGCTGGACAAGCCAGCAGACTTCTTTTTGAATTTTACCTTGATATTTGTTGCGCCAAGAATTAATGAGCTAATGTAATGAAGCGCACTTGGATTGTATTATAGATAGGAAGGCATTTATTAGATTTAATGTTGTTAGATAGGAATTTATTGTAGATTTGATAGTTTCAGATTTCGAGAGGGAAAACGGAATATAGGCACCCTCCTTTGTGTTATTGTATCATTCTCGCATCCAGAAGAGGGGAGCAGAGAAGAGAACTTGTGTAGAACACCCATGTACAGATTGGATTAATAGAAGAGTCTTTGATTCAACTTCATGGTTTGTGTTGTGTCTCTGTGTTGATATTATGCTCATGGATGTTTATTTTCCTTGTATGTATTTGCTTTGACTATGCTATGTATGTGGTTTCATAGTTGATTAGAAATCTGTGAGAAAGAGGAGAATGCGTTTCAATTGTTTCTATGTTTGAGCCGAGAGATTCCTGCATAGAGTGCAGAGAAATTCATCCGCATAGAGTGCGTTGATGAGGCCAGACAGTTGATCTCTTATTCTCATCTGCCCAGAGTTGAATTGGGTTAACGGAGTCGTGCAGGTAGAACCGGAAGTCTCAGTGGGAAGTCTGAGCAAAGGAAGGCAGGGATTCCTATGGCTTTGAGCGCATAGAAATCCGAAGTACTCAACACTTCAGGAACTGTTGAAGTCAAGCACGAAGAGCGTGCATAAAATCCCTGAAGGAGTCAGAGGAATTAAGCTCGAGAGGGATAGAACCTTCGAGGTTCCAAGAAGCAAGGCCCAGGAGAGGCTCAAGCAGGACGAAGCTTTGGAGCGGAAGGACTCTTCCAAAAGAGGAGGATCAATGGCCAGGGTTCGTAGGACGGACTCGCGAAGTCCCGCTGACCGTCAGATTGTGGAGAAACTGCAAGAGGGTTAGTTCTCAGGCGAAGGAAGGAGAACCAAGGGCCATCGCATATCGGCATATCAGGGTTCATGGGAGCAAGAGTTTCATACTCTTTAGAATCGCGAATAGTGATTCCCCGATTTGATCAGAGTCGTCGATCGTCAGGAGGACAGGTGGCACAAGATCCCATCATATCGGGGTTCGGAGAATCGGGGTTCTCGACCAACGAGAACTCTTGTAGGACGGATCCGCGATCCATGAAATCCCGAAGGTGACATGGCAACGTGGGACCCCGGAAGCTAGTGGAATACAGGTGGAACTATATCGGGGAATCGGTACATTGGTACTCGGGGTTTAGAAGTTCAGAGCGTTGATATCGCGAGTAGTGATATCCCGAAAGGGAAAATCCCCGACAGGTGTGTGAACGTTGACCTTTGACCCATCGGGGTTCAGGGTTTTGAGTTGCATGTGAACTGTGTTTCCGAGTTTCGCGATACTGCGAAACCCGATCTTCCGAGGAGTGAAGAGGAGATCGCAGAAAGAGTATTGTGGGTAGCGAGAACTCCCGAGAGGAGTTGGAAGAGTCTTCGACTCTTCGGGCCAGAGAAGAAGAAGGTCCTGGTGAGAGCGGGTTGGACCATGAGGGTTTCGACCTTTGCGCCATGTAACCTCCTAGGTGAGTGCAATCTCCAACCTATTACATAGAAGGAGTTTCTAGTAAGTATGAGTAAGAGTGCTACTTACCCTCTCATGGTCGTACACATGTCACACTCCTTCATACAACCCTTACCATATGTAAGCTTAATTGGAAATATCAATCTCTATCTATGTAATATACCTAAGGTATATTTCATTTATTATCATAATGTAACAAACATCATGCAATAATAGTAATAGGACAATCATTATGTAATGTAGTAATTAATATGTAATAATGATAAGTTATACCATTTTCCAAGCACATGACTTATCATCACTACATGTATTTATATGCACTCCATTGTAACTCAAGAACATGTCAATGAATAATGAATAATAATTATTTATCCCTTGTGGGATATATGGATTTTTCCTTGTTATTATGGATGCTAAGGTGAAGTGACCAAGAGATTCACTTCAAGTGGTATCATATCCATCTTTCCACTAGCCTATGGTCAAATACATTTTTTTTCAGTTGTTTTGATGATCCGTGATCAAGTTTATTTTGCTAATGGCATTAAAAAAGAGAGATAAAAACAAGAAAAATATTTTTTTTGGTTGTTCCGTTGATTTTTTATCAAGTTTATTTTGCTAGTGGCATTTTAAAAAAGAAAAGATTTATACAAACAATTTCTAGGATTGTGGCCCAAAATCCTTGATTGAAAAAAACAAAAGTGCACATAAACAAGTATCAATCAAACAAACATTCTATACTTGGGAATAAGTGAAGTTAATTACCATGTACATGGTAAGAAAACATAATTAAAAAGGAGGGTTTTCAAGTATCTGTAAAATTGCAAGTAAAATAATATCAATTCGAACAAAGATTCCATAGTTTGCATAAGTTAATTTCCATCTGGGGTCTCGCCCAAGTGGTTGTGGGATGGAGTGTTATGCTCACCACCCAGGTTTGATTCCTATAAGTGAAATTTTAAGATCATAATGAGTATATTGTTGTAATGGCTTTGACCCCTATTATTGATCTAGTCTTGTGTCTTGAAGAATATAGGGTTTATCCTGGGTACCATTCTCAAAATGAGGGGAAGTACCTAGGGTTTTTCCCCATGCATTATAAACTGGAAAAAAATATTTAATTGCCATGTAAATAGTAAGAAAAGGTAATTAAAAATAAAATCTTCCAAGTGTTTTAAAGTACAAGTGAAGAAGTATCAAGTCAATCATATAAATAAGTTGACAATGTAAAGGAATGTTATACAACATATCAGGATTGTAAAGAAATTTAAAAAAAAAAATGAATCTTTACGTGGAAGAATTTTTGCATGAGGATAAGACAATTTTGATACATTTTGATAAGTCACCACGTTAATACAAGTATACAAGTCACTTAAAATTGAAAAAGAATATTTTCAAAAACTGGATTTTAATAAAGAGAAGGAAAGAAGGTTCTTTAATTTAAGTAGTTAAGTCCCCCCGGATGGGGTGATAGTGCACTCCACGCACCTAGCCTTCCATTCTATGTCGCCACCTTTCCCCTACCCATGTGTTGGCACCTGTGTATCCCCTTCGATTTAAATAATCCCTCATGCCTATTGTTGCAAGCTCTCACTTCACCACTCCAGTAACTAACTGCTCCAGTGCGCTTAGAGCTAGACTCGCGTCCTTGCTATGGTGTTGGTACAAGGCCCACTCCTCCTGCACTCGTGCGCCTTTACTCTCGTGTGTTCTTCTTATGGCAACATCCATTCTCCCTTTTAGTTCCTATCTCCCTCTTCTACCAGCATTTCTGGTTCTCAGTTTCCCCCTTTGGTGTTTACCTGATTCGCTCTGGTTTTTTCTCCACATCCCTTACCTCTTGTTACTCAAGCCATGCCCCGCCAGTGAGGGAAGCCAAAGCGTGGTTCCCTATAATTCCATAATCACGCGGCCATGGGAAACCAGTACCCTCCCTTCTTCGCCCCTACGTTGTGCTCCTCACCTTCATCCTCAACTCATTCCTCACTAGACCAATATGGCCTTCCACCTTTGTCCTCACCTTAGGAATGCCATGTTGAATGGTTTGACCTCCATGGGAACTCTCTCGGATTTTCTCCTGGACCACTCCCTGAATTTGCCTCGTCCTTCTAGGTAGCGATCGCACGTCCCTCTTGTCTACCACCCTATGCTCATTCGCCTCCCCCATCCCCTCCCCCGTCGCCAGCCTATGTGCCCTCATTGGATGATGGTTACGTGCACTCAAAATAACTTTGTGTGGAGGTGTCCCACAACTAAGATCAGCTCTAGCCATAGTGTGTTTCGTTGCTAGGCCTACGGGATTCAGTTTCAATTCTCCAGGAATTGGTCTTCATGATCTGGCGGGATGTGGATGATCTTTGATTTGGACTAGAGCACTTGGACTAGTGAGATACACAGATTGAAATAATTCCCTCGACTCACCTCCATTACCTGCATCCTTCATACTCTGGCCTCAACGATCCTTCTTCTCCAGGGGTGGTTTTCGCTCCAGAATTCCAGGGGAAGGCTACGCGGTGCGGGGACGATGCAGCACAGACGGTCATGAATGAGCACGACATTCTAGATGGAACATACACAGTGGAATCTGAGGCAATGCACTCCCACTAGACATTGTGACAGGCGGCAGGCATACAGGTGTTTGCATGCATGTTTTCTTTTTACAATTGCCAGTAGTGTCTGGAACGTTTGGTCTATGTTGTGGGGGTTTGGCAATATTTTTTGTGTGTGTTGGTTAGTTGATAGGCCTGGCTCAGGTCATTATAGCATTTTTTTTTATAAACAGACTATTTTTCAGTTCAAACGCTTGGTTAGGCCAAATTGGTTTCCCCATGAGGCAATTCTGGTGAATATGTTAAATTTTCCACATTGTATCTAGTCTAAATTGGTTTCCTCTCGAGGCAACTCAGTACTCTAGCAACTTGAACTCAAGATGATACTGTAATTTTTGTTCATGATAGGTAATATATACATCTTACTTACAAAAAATATATATATAATTAGTTCAGTCTAGAACTCTGGATTATTAAAACTCAAAGGGACTATTCTAAGAAATGATATGCTATGTGTCCGCATATAGAGGAAAATTGTATTTATTTCAACTTTGCAAATCAATTGTTAATTCTAGAGTCTAGTATATTCGTAAAGGAAGAATTTTTTGGAAAGGAGCAATTTGAAAATCATGACTTCTACTATCAATTGATGATTATGAATTCATATCCCAATTCAATGTTGCAAATTTTACCAATTTTAATATTGTTGACATAGTTCTAGGTTATAATTGGATGGAAACATTGGAGACCTTCGTTCTAAATGGAAAAAAAAAATGACAATCTCCTATAAGGGAAAGAGGATAACATCACAAGATTTCACAGAGGATTTGCACACATAAGTTTCATCATTCGAATATATAGACCATATACAAAATGATACAATCCAAAAATATGAGGAATCACAACAAGAAGGTTGTGATGATTTAGAAGGGAAAATTAGAGATTTGAACAAATAAATTATCAGGACATATGAAGAAATTGTTCACACTCAAAGGGAATTGGAGAAGCAAGTTACAAAAATTAACAAATTTCAACAATAAATAAAAGAGATGCAACAAAATAACAATATAAAAATCATTCACAAAAGAGAGATTGAAAATGTCCATAAAAAACTATCGTCCAAAAATGATGAAATTTCTCATTTCAAAAATCATAATAAAACTCTACTTGCATAAATGAAGAAGTTTAAGAGTGAAAGTAAGGTGCAACAAAAAGCACAAACTAGGGATAAGTGTACTAACGCCAATGCAATCTATGTGTAAAAACCTAATGTTGATATTAATGAAGTTGTATCAATGGAAGAGATACCAAAAGTTGAAATCGTAGATAAAGTGACATCAATAGAAGGGATCAAGGACTTAAAAATGGAATAAATGCATAAAATTAAAGATGAATTCAATGAAGCTAAAGAAAAACTATCCAATTTATATAAAGATATTGATGAATTAAAAGAATATCTTAATAACAAGGGTGACCAACTTTGTAAGGTGCAATCCCTTAATGAATCACTCATTAAGGAGGTCAAAAACTTAGAATGAGGAAATAATAGCAATGGTAAGTTGGAAAATTATGATTCAAAGGAAGAATTGAAAAAGAAAGATGAAGAAATAAAAAGTTTACACAAGCCTAATCAAGAAATTTGTAATGATGTTGAGAGTGAGAGAAGGAATTTACAGAAATATGAATCAAAAGAATAGGGATGAAGATATTTCCACAAAAATTGAAGAGGATATTATCAAAAATATTGAAGAGGAATTTTCCGGAAGGTTGAAGAATTACTAAATACTGATGTGGTAAAATCATACATGCAATCTAGAATTGAGGAAGGATTTAAGAATTTGTTAGATGGGATTGCATTGTAGCTTCAAAAGGAGAAAAAAGACAAGATTCAATCAATTCACCAGAAGATGCTTGAAGAAGTTGAACTCCAATTGGGGAGTGTACATGCCAAATATAATGGTATTATCTCCAAGGATAGAGCAATCAAAGACAAAGAAAAGAGGATAGAGGATGCCATTGTCTCTGGAAAGAAGAAAAATGTAATGGGTGTGCAAAATAAAGGAAAACCATCACTTGTGAAACCATATCGACACTCTCATTTCCAAGGAAGTTTTCAAGAAAGAAAAGAAGATCGATATCAACAATATTAAGGAAGACGATGGAATACTCATCTATATTCATGGAATGGGGAATTGCAAAACCATTATTCAATAGGAAATTATCAAATCCCAACAATTACTACAAATTGTAGAAGTTACAACAAAAATACATGGAATCGAAGGAAATAAAATTATGCAACAATTGGTCATCAATGATTAAGAGAGAAAAGAATTGAGTTTGTATGGATTGATACTTTTTCAATGTGCCAATAGTTCAAGGCTTCAAATTTCATATCACCTTGTGTACTCGTCCTTATTTAATCATTGACCGCTACAAAATATAGTTTATTCTATCAGAAGAAGTTTCTCCTTGCCGATGCTTTGAGGACAAAGAATTTTAAGGGGGAAAGACTTGTAAAATACCTAAGGTATATTACATTTATTATCATAATATAATAAATATTGTGTAATAATAGTCATAGGAAAATCATTATGTGGTGTACTAATAAATATGTAATAATGATAAGTATATGTAATAACAGCAAGTCATGCCCTTTTCCAAGGAAAATACTTATCTTCCTTATGTGTATTTATATGCACGCCATTGTAACTCGAGAACATGTCAATGAATACGATTAATAATTATTTATCCCTTGTCGAATATATTGATTCATCCTTGTTATTATGGATGCTAAGGTGAAGTGACCAAGAGGTTTGCTTCAATCTCTATACACATCTAGATACACATTTCAAATAGCATTGTCGGAGACAATATAAAATCACAATCACATAATATCTACATTAAAATCACTAGGCTTTTGACCCTATTTTTGGTCTAGTTATCTTGGCACACCCTTGGAGTCCATATACATGTAATCCTTTCTTGTCACACTTAGAATTTCATCAGTAACATTGCAAAATATATCAATTTAAGCATACATGCAATGTTTTCATCATTAGATAATTTCATAATTTTATGCACCCAATCATAATTTCCATTAGGATCAAATAGGTCCCATTATACTCATGATTTATACATAATCATCAAACCAAACATTAATAAAAAATCATGTCAACCATAAATTTTTAAGCAAAAATATAGTGAAATTACATCCATCAACTATCATTTGCACATCTAGAATTCCCTTCGATAATAATATCAAGTATCAATAAGGCTAGCCAAAAGAGGGGCATTATAATGTAGTCTGATTTGCTAGTACATGCAACAATAGTATGTTGAACATCATAGTTGGGCCTTACAGAACGTGCATCTCAAATTTGATCAACCTTTGAAAGAATAAATTCCCTCGAAGGTTCAAATACTTAGGATATTGAATGATCCCCCAATGGATAAGTCAAGGGCTTGGGGGTATTTCGATGGTACTAGCCAAGTGCAGTAACATGTATGTGGAACTTGAGGTAATTTATTTTTGAATGCTTATCATTACATAAATTTTAAAGTAGGATTGGGGGAGGGATCCAACAACTATGTTGAGTTGATGGCATTGAAGCTTTTAATTGAAACTGACAGCACATATGGGGATCTCTATATTGTAGGAGTTTGGTGACTCTTTTGTGGTAATAAATTGGATGAATGGAAGCTAAAAAGTGATGAACTTAATATTATAACCCACTCATTATTACAACCTATAGTAGATCGGATGAAAAGAATGTGGACAATATTTTCCAACATCTCCTATCTCCATGTTTATAGAGAACTCAATATAGTGGCTAATGGTTTGTCAAAAGAAGAATTGCATATGATAATCAACTCGAGGGCTCTTATGGAGGTCTAGGATGGAGTCACTATTCTAAAATCTCGATGTTAGTCATTGAAGGTTGTCAATACCTAGACAAAGCCCCATGTTATGTGTAAAACCCCTTATTTAGCCCTAGATATTGAATTATTACATTTATATTGTTATAATTGTATGTCAGCTAGAACCCTTTATTGTACCCTTTCATTATAATTATACGCTTTGTCTCCTATATATATACCAAAGAGACCTAGTCTTAGGATCATCTTATCTCATCTCATATTGTATTCTTAATTGGATATATTGTAAAAGGAGGTTTACCCTCGAACTGGACTATATTCATTGACTTTTTATCATTTTTTAAGGCATCGGATCATAACATTTGGTATCATAGCATCGATCCTAGGATTTTTCTTCTCCAAGAAATTCATCTTAGAATTTTCTCTATAAATATTTTATGGGATGATTAAAAAAAAAAACTATCGATTAATTAGAATAAATATCGAGGTATCTTTGGTACAAATTTCAACTTCTGGGTCATTATACTTTCGGAGATATAACCTATGGAAGATAGGGTTTTTGACTCATCCTGAATTCAATTTTAAATGAGTCATATTTGGATTTTCACTATAAATTTATTTATAGGATGATCCAAAAAGTGAAACCTAGAGATTATTTAGAATACATATCAAGGTATCTTTGGCACCAATTTCAGATTCTAGGTCATTACAATTTCGGAGATATATCCTTTGGAAGATAGGGTTTTGGACTCATCCTGAATTTAGTTTTAAACAAGTCATATTTTCGCTATAATTTTTTGGGGGGAGGTTTCAGATAGTGAAACTTTATGGAGACTGAGAATACATATCCTAGTATAGTTTGTACAAATTTCAGAGTTAGGTATTAAATATTGGACATATGGAATTTTGTACAAGTTCACCCTCTAGAAAATTACAAAAATCAGCAAGGTCTGGGAAAGTTACCATAACTTTCACTTGGCACATCAAATTTTGGTCAAACCTGTGGAATTGAAGAGACGACATATTAGAGTAATACATGCCGAAATTTCAGACTCGGGAGGGACAAAATTTCATAAATACATCAAAAGGAAGGTCAGCCAAGAGGACAGACTCCAAATTAAGGGTTTGAAAGGTACATAACTTACAATTGGCATAAATTTTTATTGGAAGATTTATTTTTGGTGATTCAAAATTTGTGATAAAGAGGAAAAATAGTAGAATTATTATTTTTTCACATGCAAAAGTTTTCTACAAGAAATAATACTGATAATCCTCAGAAAAACTCAAACATGAATTTTGAAGAAAGTGAAGATTTTGAAAATAGACTACCCCAATCAAAGAACCAAGTTGATGAAACGAGTGTTAGTATGTTGAAACCAGTGGATTCAAAAAAATCGCAAGAATACCTTAAAATATAATTGGAAGATCAAATACAAAAGAAATTGGATGAAAATAAGAATGACATGAAAAATTTGATGGATAAAAAGATGGAGGAATTGCAAATTTCCATATTACAAACCTTAAATGGGAGGATTTGTAAAAGTGACGTTGTGTCCAATGTGACTCGTGAAAATAAAGGTATTATTCATGTTGAACAACCAGCTAGTAATAATCAATTTTCAAGTGCATTCAACTCTAATAGTGGAGTTAATTATGATGGGGGGGCTAAATTCAACTTTCCCAAGATTGAAATAAAGAAGTTTGATGGGACGGAGGTCTTTACCTGGGTGAACCAAATAGAGTAATATTTTGAACTACATAATATTATGGATGATAAGAAAAGTATTCACATAGAAACTTTGAACTTTTAGATAAAACCATATCAATGGTATCAATGAGTTGTTAAAAGGAAGCCCCCTTTTTATCATTATACTTGGGGTTTATTTACAAGAGACTTAGAAGCACAATATGGGAAAGTTTGGTAACATGAATACTTCAGTCAATTGACAAGAATCAAGAACTTAGGTGATATTAAAGATTATAATTCAGGATTTTGGGTATTGGCCACAAGGGTAGATGAAATAAGTGATGAACATTTGTTGTAAGCTTACATGGGTGGATTAAAAGAAGATATTAAACATGATATTTTCTTAAGACATACTGCAAATATTATGGAAGGTATGCAATTTTCTCATCACATTCAAGCCAAAAATAAGGCTACACACAAGTATACCATTGGAGCATACAGAGGAAGTAGATATTGTATTGGGGTTCATAATGCAAGTGTACCTCAACCGAAAAGGTTTCCACCTCAACAAATGGATGATAGAAGAGAAAAAGGACTATGTTTCAATTATGACAACAACTATAGTAATGGACATAAATGTGGTGAGAAGAAATTCGTCTACATAGACTGTGAAGAGGAAGAAGATCAAGAATTCGAACCGCCATAAGATCCAAATCTATAAGAGACTTATCCAATAATATATTTTCATGCTTTGGTCGGCATTAATACTCCACAAACCCTCAAGATACAAGGATACATCAAAAATAAAAAGGTGGCAGTATTGATTGATTCAGGTAGTATCCATATTTCATCAATTACAAATTAGAAAAATATCTCAATTGCTTTGTATATCCCACACCAAAGTTTCAATTAATGATTGAAACTAGAGGTACCATAAATTGTTCAAGGAAAGTTCATAGTATTAATCTCAACATGGGGGATTATTTTTTGGATAGCCCCATGGTTTCCATCCAAAGGGTTGGTGCTAACGTTGTATTAGGGGTCCATTGGTTACAACCATTGGGAAAAGTGTCCCTTAATTTAAATATATTTTCATGATATTTTCCTTGGATGGAAAGGAAATTAAGCTTAGAGGTATCCAAGGGAAACCCTTTAAAGTGATAATCTCTAATAGCATGACAAAATCACTCAAAAAGGAAAACCATGGTGTAATTGCACGATTGTTCTCATTTGATGTTCAAACATATATATCCTATGATCTATTAGATCTCCAAATAGTTATCAACAATCATTCAAAGGTATTTGGTAAAATTCCTAAGGGTCTTCCACCTGCTCGAGATCATGACCATGCTATTCATTTGCAACTAGGAAGTGTACCACCTAACATTAGGTCTTACAGGTATCCATGTGGATAGAAGAGTGAGATTGAGAACATTATCCAGGAAATGTTATATCTCGACATCATTCAACCTAGTCAAAGTTATTTCTCTTCACCAATGGTGATGGTTACAAAAAAGGATGGTTCATGGCGTATGTGTCCAGATTATAAGCAGATCAACAAAATGAACATCAAATATAAGTTTCATATTCTTTTCATTGATGACTTATTAGATGAATTGCATGGAGAAAAAATATTTACTAAGCTAGATCTTCGTTCGGGATATCATCAAATCAGAATGAAGCATGAAGACATTCCTAAAACATCTTTTAGAACACATGAAGATCATTATGATTTTTTGGTTATTCCATTTGGACTTACTAATGCACCTTCAACATTTCAAATCTTGATGAATTCTATTTTCAAGCCCTTCCTTAAAAAATTTGTGTTAGTATTTTTTGACGACATACTAATATACAAGAAATCTTGGGAAGAGCATGTACATCATGTTGACAAAGTATCACAACTATTGGAAGGGAAACAACTTTATGAAAAGTTTTCGAAGTGTTCATTTGGGGTTCAAGAATTGGAATATTTGGGTCATATTGTATCTCATGAAGGTGTAAAAGTGGAACATAACAAAACTAAAGCTACGAAGGAATGGCCAATTCCCAAAACCTTGAAGAAACTTAGAGGATTCTTAGGATTGATAGGCTATTACCACAAGTTTTTCAAGAAATATGGTCAAATAGTTGCACCTCTAACAACATTATTGAAGAAGGAAGCATTTTCTTGGACCGAAGAAGCAACCAAATTTTTTTTTAAACTTAGGGAGCCTATGTGTACAACCCTTGTCCTGGCCACACCTGACTTTACAAAAACATTTATTGTGGAGTGTGATGCCTCATTCCATGGAGTTGGTGTAGTTTTAATGCAAGAAGGAAGGTTCGTTTCCTTTGAACGCAACCAACGTAAAGGACTAAGTTAAAGGAAAAAACTTAGTCAAATCCATTTATGAAAAAGAATTTTTTTCCATGTAGATTTTAACCTTGTAAAAATAATTACTGCAAACAGATTCTTAATAAAACAGAAAAGATACAATGGCACACACACATATTACATTGAATTTTTTACCCTAGAAACTAAAATTAGGAAAACCAGCAACATGTTTAGAGTCGCACCTCTAATATTCTAGCCATTATTTTCTTCATTGTTTACAATACAGTATACATATAGGATCCCACGGCATCCAAAACCCTAATACATTGACCCATATTAGTCAACAAACCTAATTCCTTAACCGGAATTAGAAAACCATCAGCAAAAACCATGTGTCAAAAAAATGCCAAAAAATGGATGCAAAAAACCGCCAAAAACAGACCAGAAAAAGCTTCTTGGGGGCTCCCTCCCTTGAACCCCCCAAACCCCCTTTGCTCCCATATCAATGTACAGGATCAATTTTGCAAAGAATATAGCACATACCCAATAGGACATACTACATGCAGTTTAGAAATGGCGTCCTTACCTAATAGGAAGACACTTCAAAGTAAAAATAGATCATGATAATTTGAATCACTTATTGGAGCAATAGTTATCTTCAGAAGAGCAAAAAAAATGGGTTACAAAGATGCTAGGTTATGAATTTAAAATTATCTACAAAAAAGAAAACATAAAGTTATGGAAGATGCCCTTTCAAGGTAAGAAGAAGAAACAGAAGGTTCATTATGTTCTATTTATATTCTGCAATCTGATTGGGTGGAAGAAGCAAGGATATAATGGAAGTGAGATCAAGAGGTATGCAATATAATTTAACAACTACATGAGGACCCCATTTCATTAGATAATGTTTTATGGAAGAATGATTATTGTAAGTGACATAGATCCCCAAGATTATTATAAGTGACCCCAAGATTATTTTAAGTGATAGAGATTCAATTTTCACTGGAAATTTTTGGACTGAATTATTTTCTTGTTTGAGCACTTGGTTATGGCACAAAATAGGATGAAACAACAAGTAGATCAACATCCCAATGAAAGGGAATTTGAAGTGGGGGATTGGGTATTTCTGAGGCTACAACCATATAAACAGATGTCCCTCAAGTAACAAAATAAGGACAATAAATTAGTACCCAAATATTATGGCCCCTATAAGGTTTTGCAAAGGGTTGGAAGTATGTCTTACAAATTGGAGTTTCCTCCATCTTCATGTGTACATCCATTCTTCCATGTTTCTTTCTTAAAGAAGGTAATCGACAACAATATCCCAATTAAAACTATTCTACCAGAGATTAATGAAGGGAAAATCATATTAAAACTAGAAACAATCCTTGAAACAAGGATTAAGTAGCAGAGAAATCAAGCAATTATAGAGTACCTAGTCAAATGGAAGAACCTACTAGTGGAAGAAACAACATTGGAATATGTGTTCTTCATGCAGAAACACTTGTAGTTATTCAAGTGTTGAGGAAAGCACTTGTTTGAAGGGGAGGGGCATGTTAAGACCTATATAAATCCCCACGTTATGTGTAAAAGCCCTTATTAACCCCTATATATTGAATCATTACATTGGTAGTGTTATAATTGTATGTCGGCTAGAACCCTTCATTGTACCCTTTGTCTACTATATATATATACCAAGGAGACCTAGTCTTAGGATCATCTTATCTCATCTCATATTGTATTCTGAATTGGATATATTGTAAAAGGAGGTTTCCCCCTTGAAGTGGACTATATTCATTGGCTTTTTTTCATTTTTTAAGGTGTTGGATCATAACAGAGGTTTAGTAAAGTCTTAAATTTTAAATTCTAAATAGAAGTATCTTCTAGTTCTAGTTTTTACATTTTGTCTTTTTTTTAATATATTCTAAATCCAATGTTGAAAAGGCTAGTAATGCATGCATTGTTTAAGTATTTTTTTATACTAAGTGATATCTAGTACTGTTTGGTTATTTTATTAAACTTTTTGGAGTAATGTTAGTTTATGGATGGGGAAGCTTTTATAGAATCAATGAAGAGGGTTTGCATACCTCTGTATGATATAAAGGTAGATAGGAAAAGCATTTTTTTTTAGTCAGTTCCATGAATTGTTTTTCAAGTATATGCAGAATATATACTTTTTTATATATAATAAAAAGTTACATTTTTTTAGGGGTGGGAGGTGTGGGGGGGACTATTTGTGATCTCGAAGGAACTTCGGTTTCATATTATGCATGGGGCCTAGGCAATGTCTCAAATAAAACAGTTGAGGCTTACTCCCTTTGGGAAGGTATTAGACTTACAAAATCAATGGGGATTCAGAAACTAACTATCCTGGGTGACTCTATGTTAGTAATCAGGGTGATCATTAAAAGGATTATCATTGGAAATAATTTTTCCATTGGTGTAATGTCTCATTCTCTATCCCTCCTCGTTGAAATTGAAGAATATAACTTGTTATACATTAAGAGGGAGGAAAATTCAGAAGCATATCTTTGGGACAAGGTCAGATCAGGCCTAGAAGAAGGTGAAATAATATTCAATGGGACTAAGGGGATGCTACCCATACCATAATCCATATGACTAGTGCAATAAATCAATGGAACAAGTGGCAAGTTGATGGCTTGAATAACCATGTGAACGGGAAGTTCACACATTTGTATGGCCTTGAAGTTGATGTGAACATTCACTTTAACTTATGTTAATGTAGGTTATCTTGGGGGATGGTTCCATCCATGAAGTCCATTACTTACCATGGAGGTGAAGACAAGTGTTGTGTGTTGCGTTTTGTCTCTAGGGATTTTAGGTCTATACATTGCAAGGGTTCAAGGATTCTGGGTGTCTTACATTCAATGTTAGTGATGAGTCGACAACTGACCAGGATTCCCCTGGTCACCAAGTTTCTCTTTCTTGATTATGTTCATTCCAGATCTCAGGGTTCTATCATTTTAAATTTAAATTTTAGATTTTTCTTCTCCTCTATGGTTATGTTAGCCTTGGAAGTGAGCATGTTTATGGGATGTGGTATGGTAACATTGTATGCTTTTTCTTTGCACCTATTCTCAATCTGGGAAGTGGTTTATTTGGTTGTTTTTGGCTTGGAAATCTTGGCTTATCTCCTTCCCTTGTTTCATCCTACCCTAGTGATGGGATTAATTGCAACCCATGGTCTGGTTTTTTTGGGTGCGTGTTTGGTGTAAATATAAATCCTACCTGGAGTGATGTCAGAAGCATCCTCCATCAACATGAGGAAATAGTTGAAGCCAACAACACAAACCTTCAATAGGTAGCAGTTAAAATTGGGAAATTGGAATAGACAGTAACAAATCTCTCCCTGTGTATAGCCTGGAAATAGAGTGTTGGTATTTGAGATCCTTGCTTCTGCCACAGTATTCTCAGTCAACCTCCATCAATCAAGCTTCAACAGTTTCTCGCCTAGGAAATTCAAAGGAAGAATAGGGGGGTTGTGATGCAGTGCCAATGGAAGTGGAAGAAAATTCTTCACCATGAGGTGGAGTGTAGGAGGTCTCATATTATGAGCCAATTCATAGTTAATGTTTTACAAAATAGTCTTTTTGATGGGTCAATTTGTAAAAGAAATATGTAGTTAGACTATATGGAATTTTTATAGGAAGGTATATATGTTTTTTAGCATGACAGCAGAAGGAGAATCTATAGGCTTTGAGACTGAATTTTGCAAAACACTTTTGATATTGTTGTTTTCTTCGATGCATCCCATTATATAAATATATGCTTAAATTCCATTTAAAAAAAAAGTTACTACATTTTGCTGAGAAAACATTATACACTCAATTGCTATAAAATATGGTTATAGGCATGAATCATACCTAAAACTAAAAGAAATAATATCTTTTTAATATTGATTATCTTCAATTGACTTTGATTTTGAAATGTTCAACCCACTTCATGTCAATCCAAGTTCAAACAACTTCATAAAAAGGGATTAAAGGAATTTAGTTGTTATCCATTCTCCATGGATACCAAAAAATGATTAAGATATAAAACTTAAAAATAATTAAAATTAGTTGAATACTATTAATTTTATATAAACACAAAATTTCCATGGTTACTAGTAACATTAATTTATTTTTAATGGTTTTGGTTTCCAAATATTTTCTTATGTTCCATTTAATTTCAAGATACACATTACCCCCTCTCACCTAGGAGTAACTAGAGGAGATCATGTCTCATGGTCTGCACTGAATATAGTGATCTTGATAATCATGATGATCGGTATTCTCACAGGAAGTAGCCCAACGGCCATTCATATGCCTCCCTCCTCATCAACTCATCTCTTTACACCCGATCAACATGGTTAATCGAAAGATGGTGATTCGGCACATTATAAGGTACATTAGTCCTCGTTTCATATAAATGATCATAGTTAATGCATTTGGAATGTGAGTGAGAATCATGGTTTAAAGTTGGATAATGGATCATAAGCTCATAAGTTATGTTTTTTTCCTTGTTTCACATTGGTGGCCATCATTAGTATCCTAGCCTTGTGTTGTCACTCTTGGGGAATAGAGGTACTACTAGGAGGCTTTGATAAGGCTAATGTATATATTCCCCCCATACTTAACACTTTCCATATTGGGGCCTTCCGCAATGTAATAAACTTCGGTACAATTGTTACATGTACACCAAAAAGGATCGTGGTTCATCCTCCTATGAGAATAAGGGTCAGAATAATGAGGTTGATGCAATTATTATAAAAAATAAAGAAAGAATGTTATAAAATAAAGAAATAAATGTGCGACAATGAATGCAAAATTGAAAACACCCCTTCTCTATGAGGTGATTTCCCCTGGTCCTAATATATTGAATGCATATCAAAATGAAAGGACTTGATCCCAACAAGAAAAGAAAGAATAAAATGCTTGAAACTTGAAAGGGGACTTGCAATGCATAAAATGAATATCAAAAGGCAAGAAAGGGTTTGGAATACACACATTGTTGAGGAAAGAGTATCTCAAATAGAAAGCACACTCTCACTCTCAAAAGTTACTTGTTAGTTAGATACCTCATTACATTTGCATGCTTATTCTACCTCAATAATTTGCATTCTAAGACATATTTTTATAAAAGTATGCTACAACCATTAGGGATTTTATCATATTATTGATAACTGATGTATTTCATGCTCTTAACTTCATGAAACTATTGGTGAATAATTTGTAATTGTTTCTACTGCCATTAGACATATTTTCATTCAGTTATTTGTTGATTTAGAGTTGTTATTTGTTGTTGTCATAAGGTTGTTATATGTTGAAGTGTACTTCTATTTACTATAAGTTTTATTACAGCATTTGTTTCCTCTTGATATCTATTTCTTTGGGACTTCTTCTTCATCCCTTAGACTTAGTATTTTTCATTAAATACATTGAATCACTTCACACACACACACACACATGATCAAATACCTTGTTTAAACTCTCCTATCTTGCCTTATTCCTATACCTAGCCTATCTCATTGAGTGACCAAGATAGGGGGTCGTAGACTTGCCTTTAGCTTGCTATTGGATCCCTTGAGCTCACAAGAGAAGCCTCCCTTGTGTTGGGTCCTTATCCATCACTGTGTAATTTTTAAACCTATGAAGTAAAGCAATGCATACATATTCTTAATAAAAACATAAATTAATCAATGGCTCATACACATAGTACATATGGATTTACGTTGGAAACCCTTAATCAGGAGAAAACCAACCTTCCTTAGTGTCGCACCTCTCAACTCTTCATTGTATTAATTTCACCATTCACAATACAATATATACAATATTTTAGTTATTTTGCAGTTACCAAAAACCCAATCCATTGATCTGGGATTAAATTTAGAAAACTACTAAAAATAGAAAAAAATGATAAAATGGTAAAAACCTCCCAAAAAAAGTCGAATGCTTTGCTTAAGGTTGTGGGGGGGGGGGGGGGGGGGNTCTTGGTCGATGCTTGGCATAGGGGTACACCGACAAGTGATGGGATCGTCAGACGTTATCGTCAAATCTAATGCACCTCCCCCCCCCCAACACACACACACACGCAAATAACATAACACATACCCAACCTTCTCCCACTTGTTGTTTTATTTTCATATAGGGGGTCACAAGATTACATAGTCAACAATCCAAGGTACCAATGCCCATTATTTCTCTACACCGGGAGAACTTCTTAGTGCTCACAAAATTTGTCAATGAATCTACAACATTCTTCAAAGTGTCAACCTTATCTAGAAACACCTTCTTGTCTTCAACCATGTCTCTCACAAAGTGATATTGAACATCAATTTGCTTTTTATTTGAATAATAATTTGGGTTATTTTCTAGGAAGATTGCACTATGACCATCACAATCTAATTTTACTACTTGTTGTACCAACTCAATACTTGAACACAATCTTTGTTGCCATATTTTTTCCTTGCATGCATGAGTGGTTTCCATGTATTCATCTTCTATAGTTCAGAGTGACACTACATCCTTTCTTTTGCTCATCCAAGTGATTGCTCCTCCAAATAGTTCAAAGACATACCCACTTGTTGATCTTCTATGATCCAGATCTCCAGCCTAGTCTACATCAACAAACACATGTATGTCCAACACTCTGTCCAATCATGATCTTCCTTGGTAGCACAATCCATAACTAGAAGTGCCATGCAAATACCTGAAAACCCTCTTTACTATTATCTAATTCTACTTCCCTGGTTTTGACATATACCTGCTCAAAACTCCCATTGCATGTGCAATGTCCAATCTAGTATAGACCATTGCATACATAAAACATCCAACTACACTAGGATACAGAACAAGGGACATGTCCTTTTCCTATTCCTGTGTCTTGGGACATTGATCTACACATAAATTTACACCTACGGGATAAGGAACCTTGACTGGTTTACTTTCCTTCATATTAAACCTTTGCAATATCATCTCAACACATTTTCTCTGATTCAACCAAATTTTCCTATTTGCACAATCTATTTTAATCTCCATTCCCACAATGAAGTTAGCGGCACTGAGATCCTTCTTGTAAAATTTGGAGGATAGTTGTGATTTCACCTCTTTGATAACATCCATGTTATTTCCTACCAGCAACATGTCATCGACATACAACATTACATGAATGAATTGATTACCAACCTGATTGAATATACAAGTGATTAGCTCTGCTTCTCACAAATCCCAATCCAAGGTTGTATGTGTCAAACTTTTGGTACCACATCCTAGGTGATTTCTTTAGACCATATAGTGACTTCTTTAGCTTATATACTAGCTCTTTCTTTCCCTTCACTACAAATCCTTATGGTTGCTTCATGTAGATTTATTCTTTCATATCCCCATGTAGGAATGATGTCTTCGCATTCATCTATTCTACTTCAAAATCAAAAGCAGCAGCAATAGATAAAAGAAATCTAATATACGTTAACTTGGAAATAAGAGAAAACATTTTACCAAAGTCAATTCCCTCCATATGGGAATAATGTTTTACTACTAACTGAGCTTTGTATTTCTCCTCATTTCCTTCTGCATTCAACTTCTTCTTAAACACCCATTTGTTTCCAATGGTGTTTCTTCCAATTAGCAACTCAACTAGATCCCACGTCTCATTCTAATACAAGGAATACATCTCTTCAACCATGGCCTTCTTCCAAAGTTTATTATCCTATGAATTCATTGCTTCCATGACAATTTTGGGATCATCATCAGTAATAGATAAATAAAAAAATAGCATGGAAATCAAGTGGACTATACCTTTCTGGTTTCCTTCTTTCCCTCATTGATCTCCTCAGTATTAGAGTATGAGGTTCTTCTTATTATTATTCATCTTCTTTCATTGATTCGGATTTTGCTTCATCCGATGCAAATTCTATTTTCTCGAGTTCTTCTTTCCTTGGTACGAATTATTTTCTGGAAACATCTTTAACCTCTCTACAAACAACATCTCGATTGTAAACAATCTTCTTATTTTATGGGTTCCAAATCTTATAAAATTTCATACCATATTTATAACTAATAAAGATACAATTTTCAGCTTTATTATCCATCTTACTCTTGCTTTCCTTTCGAACATGTACATAATCATCACAACCAAACACTCTAATATGTTCAAGAGATGGTTTCTTATCATTCCATACCTCATGCAGAGTTTTTTCCACCAAAAATGATGAGGGTGATATATTTACCAGGTAACATGCAATACCCACGGCCTCTACCTAGAATTCATGTCCTGACATGGCACCACTAAGCATGCTCCTTGATTTTTCCATCAACGTCCTATTCATCCTCTCTTCAACCCCATTCTATTGAGGTGTGTATGGAGTAGTATTATACCTTTCTATACCACACTTCTTACAGAACTCTTCAATTTCATTCCCACATAATTCTCAATCGTTATGTGTCCCCAACACCTTTATTTTCTTCTTTGTATGATTTTCTACTAAATCCTTAAACTCTTTAAATTTATCAAATACCTCATATTTCTTCCTAAGAAAATAAATCCATAGGCTCCTAGAGAAATCATCTATGAATGAAACATAATACACAAATTTACCTAGTGATGGAACAAGGACAGGTTCGAACACATCATTGTGTATCAACTCTAAGATCCCCTTTTCTCTTGTAGGACTAGATGGGAATCTTACTCTATTATGTTTACCATATATTCAATGTTCATATAAATCAAAATCCAAGGTGAAATTAGACATACCTTCAACCATACCTTTACCGTATAGTGTTCGAAGGCCCTTTTCTCCAATGTGTCCTAGTCTTTGATGCCACAACACTGCCTTCTTTCCAAGGATAGTATGGATCATATATTATTTATTTATATTCTTAGGTACAATAGAACTATTACACCCATTAGTATAAGTGATTCCCAATAAATTTTATATATTTCCACACCGAACTCCCCTCATCAACACCATTTCTCCTTGTACCATCTTGCAAGTGCCCTTTCCTAATAAAGTGTCCAAACTTGCATCATCCAAATTACTTGTAGATATTAGGCTCTTGGCTAGACATGGAATGTAAAAAACTATAGGGAGAGTTCTAATCCTTCCATCTTTCAACAACATCTTAACCCTTCCACGTCCCATGATTTTGGTTGTCGATTCATATCCTAGGAAGACATCACCACCATCGTACTTTTTATATTCATTATTCATTAAACCACTCCCTATGAGGATTCATTTGAAATGATGCACCTGATTTGATCAACCATACATCATGATCTGCATGTGCACCTGTAGATTCTAGGTCAACATCACCTCTTTCTTCTGTGGAGGTTTTCGCCTCTATGGAAGAGGCATCGTCAGATCCCTTTGCTTTATCAACATTCTTAGACCTGCAATATTTCTTATAATTCCCAAATTTACCACATTTATATCATTTCCTCAAATACGTTCCTGGGTATTTTCATCTACCTTTAGATTTATATCCCCGCACCACACCNCCCGAATACTTATTTTTATTCTTATCTTGGAGATGACCTCTTACAGATAATGCATATGTGTTATGACTATCCATGTTTTTCAACCTCATCTTTTTTTATAATAAGAAACTACATCCTCGTGCTTCAATTCAGATTGAGTGGTATTACCAATTGCTACAACCATATTATCCTAGGAGTTTGTAAAAGAACATAAAAAAGCGATACACTTATATTCTTCTACAATCATAATATTAATAGAGACAATTTGACTTACCAGAGTATTGAAGGCATTTCGATGCTCTGTCACAGAATCTCCACCTTCCATCCTAAGATGATACAACTTCTTTTGAACAAACAACTTGTTTACCAACGAATTTGACTGATACAAATTTCCTAACTTTTTACATAGTCCCTTGGTTGTATACTCTCCTGACACATTCAATAACACAAAATATTTCATGAAGAGATGAATCATACTCCTTGTACTTTTATCCAGCTTCACCCAATATTCTTTCGACATACCAGTAGATTGAGTACTAGTAGTTTGTGTACTAGTAGTTTGTGTACCAACAGGTTGTGTACTAGAATCCACAAAGATCCATTGTTCTTTGTCTACAAGAAATTCCTCCATCCTGAGCTTCCACAACTCAATTTTTTTACTATCGAACTTCTCAATCTCGATTCTAGAACTCCTCACCATTCTCTTTCAACACATGAATCACCATTACAAAGCTCCCAATGAACCCCGGTTTATCACAGACCAAAGATAAACTTGATCTATCAAGACCGAGCCAAACCTTCAACAAAAAAGGCATCCCCCTGAAGAAAAAACATGCTCTGATACCACATGTAAGTTTTAAACTTGTGAATTAAATCAATGAATACAAATTATTAAGCAAAACATAAATTAATCAATGGCTCATACACATAGATTTACACTGAAAAACCTTAACATGATTAAACCATCCTTCCTTGGCGTCGCACCTCTCTACTCTTGATTGTATTAATTTCATCATTCACAATACAATATATACAATATTTTATATATTTCACAGCTACCAAAACCTTGATCTCTTAATCCGAGATTAAATGTAGAAAACCACAAAAAATAGCAAAAAACACTAAAAACCGCCCCCAAAAAAAAATGGAGCATTGCCCCAAAGTCAAAGGCTTTTCCTAAGGTCAAGGGGGGAAATCCTGCCCCCTTGATACCCACCCCAGTCGGTGCCCAGTGTAAGCGTACACCGACAAGTGATGAGATCATTAGACGTTGTCTCCAAATCTGACACACCCCTCCACACACATGCAAAGAACATAACGCATACCCAACACACTAAAATGAGGGAAGTACTTGCCAAGGTGAGAGTGGAAATTACTTTAAATTGTTACACAAATTTAGCATCTTGTGAAGGCTTTTCACAAGTGCTAGATTATGTGATAACATTTTGGCATTGTTTCTAGGGAGAATTAAGTCATTCTTCCTATGACATTTTCTTTGTAAGCCTATTTTCAAATTATTTCTACCTAGATTACCTAGTGACTCCATTGAGGGAAGAATCCATTTACCTTATCCAAATTTGGACAAGTCTTGTCTAAGATGTTCATCTGGAAAATCCACTCACATGTTTTAAGGTATCATATTATTTTCATTCTGTAAGATTTCTTTCCTCAAATGAATCAATTATGGAACCATGGGAACTATGTGGAATGTATCCTTCTCTTGATATTAAGAATGTCCTTGGATACCAAAATCATTATTCTCTGAATTGGGGAAATGGCGTTCCAAAATTTGATAGTGATCTAGCTTTGGTCATCACACACATTGTAAAATTCTTGAAATACACTTCAGAGATAAATTTGATACATGAAGATGTTCTAATAAGATTTTTTTTACTATCTCTGGACAAAAGACAAAAGAATGGGATTAAGAATTATCTTGGTACAAAAAGCATCCCTTCTCTCACAATCCTCATTGAATAATTTCGCAAATGTTGGGCCCCAAGAACTCAAAGGTATATAGATATTCTTCACGATCTTACGGTATCCCTTTAGGAAGAAGGAGTCTCTTATGATCATATTGAAGAATGTGAATACTTGATTGAAGAACAAGAGCTTGAAGAAGATATTCGTGATGAAATACACCAAGAACATGAAAAAGAATCACCTCATGAATATGTTGAATAAGAAGACTTTGATGAAGTGCATCATGTTGAAGAAAAAGTCCTTGAAGAAGGTCCTATTGAGAGTATTCCTCCTCATGAAGACAAGACATTGGTATTGGTTTCTTCATTTGATGAAGATGAAGTCATCCAAGCTTCTATCCCTCTTTCAAATGAAGACAAGAATGAGGTAATTTGTCCTCTTTTCCAAGTTTTTGATTCCTGTGATGCATCTTTCATGACTTGTAAAATGAAGAGGTCTTGGAGGAACCCTTGAATTTTTCTTCTAATAAAGAACATGATGATTGTATTGATGAATTTATCCACATTGGAAGACGTAGATGGGATATGAGTTTCTTCAATTTTGATGGATATCCCATTGCGATATAGATTATGATTCTAAAATCAAGAATGCAAAATCATTGCCATCGAAACATACACCTATGTACATTGTTTATTCAGGTTCTTGGCAATATGAATATGACATGTTCACATATTTGTTTCAACCATCTAGGAGTGATCCATTGCAACATTCTCATGATGATGTTCAACCATTTATTAGAAGGTGTGATACATATTATTTTGAGAACTTGGAATTGTTCTATGAATATTTTCAACCACCCTTATGCTCAGAGTCTAGTTAACATTCTTATAAGGACATTATTCCCCAAGACAGCAAGAATTTAATAGTGAATATATCTAGCCTCCTTTTTCCCCATATTGTTATACCACTGAAGATACGACTAAAAATTATGTTTTTGATGCCAATTTGTCCATGGAGCAAAGTGTTTTTCAACTTATGGTTTGTTGTAGGCATTTCCACCTGCATATAGATTTTTTTCTTAAGATCTAAATTCATGTCCCATTTTTTTTCCATTTTATCCAAAAATGGGTAGAGAAAGCTTGAGGGGACACATCTCGGCATGATTTGGTGATGTTGTGGTGATTTTCTAGGCTCATGATTATTTTTTATTGATGTAATTTTTCTTTGGTTCATAACTAAGAACAAAGGTATAATTTTTGGGTTTGATGAAATGCTAGGATGGATTCACTGGTTCTATGATTACACCTAGCTCTTCATATGTCATGTAGCAATAGATGTAACAACCCTAATTAATTAATTAATTATCATGATAAAATATTTGTTTAATTAATTAATTATCATGATTAAATATTTGTTTAATTAATATTAGTTTAATGAATTATTAATTTTTATTATGAAGACTTAGTTAATAATACAATTGTATTGGTAGTTGGACCCATTTATGGAGGGGGGGATAAGGTGGTCGAGACTTAATGGGGGATAAGGTGGTTGAGGTTTAATGGGGGGATAAGGCGGTGAATAATGAGGGAAAGGAGGATAAGGAAAGGGGGAGCACTCAGGAAGGGGGTCTTCTTTGGTTGGGAGTAATATTTTCATATTGGAGGAAGGAGAAGGGAGGAGGCAGTGGAGACTGTGTATCTGTTGTGCAATTGTTTTGTTCTTATAGACTTGAGGACTTTCACAAGGGGCACCTATTGCTGGGAATTTTGGGCTTAGGGGCTAGGAAACCGTAAGGAATCCTGGGGCTAGGGATTCGGATAGGTTGTTCCTAGTTGGCTGGGAGGTTAGTCAATTTTGGGTAGAGATTCAGCTTGGCCAGAGCTTCAAAACAGCATCAGTTTAAGGTATTTATTATCATTAATATGTTGTGTTCATTATTGATATATTGTTTATAATATCCATGTTGAACATGTTGTTTATTATCATGTTGCTCATTTTTAATTCTGTTGAACATGTTGTTTATTATCATGTTGCTCATTTTTAATTCTGTTGAACATTGTTATTATGCTGAATTATGAACTATAAAGAAATTATGATAGCATTTCTATATTTAAATTTTTTTTTTATAAGGCTCTTTCTAGACGGGCCTTACACATGGTATCAGAGCCCGGTTTCAAAAATAAAACCTGGACTTGACTACCCACAACATAATTTGGGTTGTTATAATTAAACTGAATTGCAAGCAAAAAAAAAAAGTACAGCATACTCAAACAAAACATTCTTAGATTTGAATGAAAACACCAGTCTAAATATAATAGAAATAAATGAGAAATTCTAAATCTTCCTCTGGTTCAGCTCTACTGACTTAAAATCTCAAATCTAGACCTAATTTTGAACACCCATGGCAATGACTAGCACTGAAAAATGAATACAATAAAATTTTAACCCAAATTTCACTACAGGTGGCTTTGACAAAATAGATCCACGTTCATGTGATTTCTCGAGCCATAGGACATTGTTCTAAAAAAAAAAAAAAGGGTAAAAACTATTTAACTCCTACCAAAATTTTACGCATGAGCATCACTCTTCCCTGTTAAATTCTCTCTGTCCCGCTCTAGTCTTTGCTCCATTGACAAACCAGCGTCTTCATCTATTGGGGCACTCTTCTTTTGAGCATCCTTCAATTTCAAAGCATGTAATTTGGAATGATTATAGTAACAAACACCCAAAAAGGCAAGCTCGTAGCCTAGAAAATTGACTAGTGTCACCATGTCCTTGATAATCAACCATGAGAATGCAATGAGAAGCCAATCCTTGACAACACCAGCGACATTCATCATCAAAGATGAAGTCTTTCCGATCAAAAGGAAAACTGCAAGGTTAAGGGAAAAGGCACAGATGGAGTTTGTGCCAAAGATGAAATAATCCAAATGGAAGGTTGAACTTTCCTTGAGCACTGGAAACTCAACAAACAACCAGGGGACAGTCAAGAATAGAAGGCATCATGGGGAAACATAATACAATGAGGTAATGGAATTCAAAGTGATTCCCTTTGACGTAAGCAAGATCTAGACCAATACCAACCGTGTAGCCTCAAACGCAACTACACCCAACTAAAGCAACACACCTCATGAATCAAACTTGGCCTCCCCATATGCTGCAATGGCCACACCAACTGATATGCCAATAATGTTCGCCATTGTATTGGACTTGACGGTCTCTTTCTTTAGGGAAACTCCAATGGAATACACGGCCACAGGCATGAGGGCCTTTAGCATCTGGATGAAGGAGACCGATAGATAAATGTAAGCTGAATTGGAGAACCAGAGGCTGAGTGAGTACAAGGCTTTGATGGGCACAACTGAGGATAGGTAGACCTCCCTTGTCATCTTAATTGTCTCAACAAGTTTCAGGACTCTCACCAACAATATGGTGAGGAATGAATAGAATTCCATGTGGATCATGGTCAGACTAATGGGGAAGGGCCAGTTGTACATCTTCCTGTCAAGGATGTACTTGTTGAACACAATCACACTGAAGCTCAGAAATATCTAGATTCTCACATAGGTTTATCTCAGCACGATCTTTTTCAGGACATTGTCATACACAGAAGCCTCACCTTTGCCTGATCCCATCCCCATCTTGAACCCAAAAAAAATAAAAATTCAAAAACACAATTTTGTTCTGCTATTGATGATACGAGGCCTTCAAATTTCAATTAGAGTGGACCCTTTTCACCAATGCAGGAAAAACTCGTAGTGGGTATCAACAAAACATTGATATCTCAACGCCCACATAGAATTTCGGGCAGAAACATGACACCCAACCACAGATATGCAAGAAATAGAAAAAAAAAATGGCTTCAACCCCAGCAGAGACCTATAGGCTCAGTAGAATCCTTTTAAGGATACTCCTCACAAAGGGCATTATTTGCTAAACGTGAGCTATCATCTAAGCACCCAACAACAACAGAACGCACCAAAGTCGAGACCAAGCACCCAAAGCACTCAGTCACATGGAGGAGGAGCCCACAATGGGTGCTTCATTTCACTACGCAGGCCCAATATCCAAATCCGCAACCATCGATTCAAGTGCACCTGCCATACACAACACACGGGTTAGCACATTAACACAATACAAAGCCCAGCGCCAATCCTAGAAGACCATACTAAATACAATACAAATCCCTAGTTTAAGCGCCATAGTTTTTCCCAAGCACCATGAAGGAGGAGCCCACGATGGGCATATGTTCTATGCCCAAAGCACCACCATTTTTGCAAACACCAGTGACCACAACCCAAGCCACGACCAGGGGAGAAACCAATCCCCAAGCTGATAGGATCTCATAAGGGACAGGTTTCTTTGCACCACCAACACATAGACTATCAACCCTGCAACAGTTGTAGAGTGAGAGAGGCTTGACCTCATTTGCAGAGTGGGAGAGGCGGTAGAGGAAGGAGAGGTGTGGAGGGGTGTAGGGTTTGGGGATGGAGAGCCTGGGAGAGTGTGTGTAGGGTTTTGGGGGATGAGAGCCTTGGCACATGGGCCTCATGTGTGCCTGACTTTTTTTTTTTAATTTTAATTATTGTAATTTTTTTATTAATAGTATTTCAATTTTTTATTTTTTTAAAACTATTATCATTTAATTTAGGTTTAAATTTTGATTGTTTAAATTGTTTAAATTTTTAATTATTTATTAATAAATATATGTGTGTGTGTGTGTGTGTGTGTGTGTTTTAAAATAAAACTAATTAATGTTATTAATTAAAAGTACTTAATTAATTGGAATGATCAATTAATTAGTGACTAATTAAGTACATATTAATTAAGTACTTAATCATGATATCAATAATAATAATAATTTTCTTGATTAAATTGAATGTGTTGATTAAGGCGAGAGAGTGAGTAGTTTTCTTAGGCGAAGACATCGAGCTTAGATGCTTTTGACCCTAACATAGCCACTCACCCTAAAGAGAGTAACATCTGTTTACAGACAAGTAAAAAAAAACTTACACTTAAACCCATGTTTTCAAGTATAAGTTGCGCAAATGAAAATTTCCTTAGACTCTTCCCTGACAAACATTTGTTTGATGCAAATTCAATTATACAAGATGGTTAGGACTCGAGTAAATCGAGGCAGAGGGGAATTGTCGCAAGGAATGCTAACACCGCCACCACCATCGCCTGAATTAGCTCTCATTCTACGCTCTTTGGAGGCCATTAATGAGACTTTAAAGGGGTGTCAACCAGCAGGGGTTGAAGTGTAGCCCCCACTATCTGGAGTGGGTAAACCTGAAGCATCGGTGGATTCAGGGGGAGGGCCTCCACCTAAGGACATCACTAGAAAACTGCAGAAGATCAAACTTCCAAATTTTGTCGGGGGTCGTGTCAGTGAATGTGCAGAGGCATGGTTGGAAGGAATGACATGATGTTTTGCCTTAAGAGACTATGCTTCCACATCAAAGGAAAATATAGCAATCTTTCAGTTAAGGGATAGTGCCTTGAACTGGTGGGGAAACCTAGAGAGGCAGTTGCACCTTAACCCAGACACCGTCTCTTGGGAAATTTTTGAGGAAAGGTTCCGAAGGAAATATCTACCAACTTACTACGAGGAATAGCAGGTGGGAGAATTGCATGCTCTAGTATAGGGAAACAGGACCGTGGAAGAGTACGAAATCATGTTCATGGAATTGGTAAAATATATTTTGTACATGGATAATGATCAACGACATGAAGAACGCTTTGTCTATGGGTTAAACCCTAAGATAAGGGCCATGGTACGGATGTGGAAACCGTCTTCAGTAGTGGAATTAGTTGAAAATGCACGTTATGTTGAGAAACACATGAGCTTAAATGGGGGTATGAGATCGACCTTTCCACATCATCCTGGATTCATGGGGAAGGCCCCTAGGACCTTCTCCAGGGGAGGGAGCTCTAGGTCACCTCCTTATGGTAATAGAATCACACCAAGGACATTTTACACAGGTATTTCGATGGCAGCGAGTGCAGCATCTCGTTCATCACCAACGACGTAGGCAGGTCCATGACCTTCTTAGGGAGCAAGTAGCAGGGGAAGGAACTCATTTCAAAGACTATCATAGAGTAGTGCGCAGGTTCCATCTCATGTTACATGTTGGGGATGTGGAGGACCCCATTACCAGCATGACTACCTAGAGTTGCATGCAGGATTTGTGCATAGAGAAGGAAAGGCCCTAATGGGAAGAGCAAGCGGTAGACACCAGATTTATGCAGTAGTTAATAATTGCTTGGAAGAACATCAATCCACGGTGGTGGAGTCATCAGGTACACTAAATCATATCAATGTTAAAATTTTATTTGATTTTGGTGCTACAGATAGTTTCATTTCACCTTCTGCATTCAAAAAGAGTGGGTTGGCAGCCTACGAGCATGATGACTTTAAACAAGTCGAGATGGCTTCAAGGGAAAAACAAGCAGTAGGACCTAGCGTTGATAATTGTCTAGTAGACCTAGGAGTGTGTACTACTAGGTTGAAGGTATACGTCACTGCTCTCGGGATGTATGACCTAATCATTGGAATTGATTGGTTAGAATGCCATCGAGCTATGGTAGATGTTTTTGCAAAAAGGGTGCTTTGTGTTGACAATGAAAGAAGGCCTGTAGAGATCCATGGTGTACAGAGAAAGGTGTCTCTACGCATTGTCTCAACTATGAAGGTTAAGCGGTGCATGAGGCAAGGGTGTAGACTATATGTAGTAGAAGCAGTGAATGAAAGGAGAGGAACCTCCTTGGATCAGTACCCAGTATTGTCAGAGTTTAAGGATGTTTTTTTGAACAAGTTGTCAGGGTTACCTCTTGAGAGGGTACTTGATTTTACTATTGAGTTAAAACCTAGTGCAGAACCAATTTCCAAGACTCCGTAGAGGATGACAGTGCCAGAACTTTGTGAGTTGTAGATGTAGTTGAAGGAGATACTCGACTTAGGGCTAATAAGGCCCAGTGTCTCACCTTGGGGTGAACCAATAATTTTTTTGAAGAAGAAGGATGGTTCCTTATGACTGTGTATAGATTACAGGGACTTAAACCGTGCTACAATGAAAAATAGGTACCCAATGCCATGGATAGATGATCTCTTTGATCAGGTGAAAGGAGCAGCGGTGTTCTCAAAAATCGATTTGTGATCAGGGTATCACCAGTTAAGGATTAAGGAAGGCAAAATTCCTAAAACTTCCTTTTGAACTCGGTTTGGGCATTACGAGTTTGTTGTAGTACCTTTCAGATTGACCAATGCACCAATAGTATTCATGATCCTCATGAACAGTGTATTCTGGAAGTACTTAGACCATTTTGTACAAGTCTTTATAGATGATATCCTCATCTATTCCAAGAACGAAAGAGAACATGAGGAACACTTGCGAGTAGTGTTGTCCTGCCTTAGAGAGAACAAATTGTATGGGAAGTTGTCGAAGTGTTCCTTCTTCCAGAAATAAATTCACTATTTAGGTCATATCATTTCTGGTGAAGGAATATCTGTGGACCCAGAAAAGGTAAAGGCCATTATGGAATGGCCAGTGCCAAAAAATGCTCATGAGGTAAGAAGCTTCATGGGGATAGCAGTTTATTATTGGAGATTTGTGGAAGGGTTCTCTAAAATAGTGAAACCCATCACCACTTTGCAGCGTAAGGGGATCGGGTATGAATGGATAGAAGAATGCAATAGTGCATTCATCGAGCTTAAGAGGTTACTAACTTGTGCACCAATTCTACGAGTGTCGGATATGGAAAAGGACTTCATAGTCTGCACGGATGCCTCAAAGCAAGGGTTGGGGGGCGTGCTAATGCAGGATGGAGGAGTGATAACGTATGAATCAAGGAATTTGAAGAAACACGAGGAGATTTACGCTACTCATGATTTAGAGTTGGCAGTTGTAATACTAGCTCTGAAACTTTGGAGGCACTATCTAGTGGGGCGAAATTTTGAGCTTAAAACGGACCATGAAAGTTTAAAACATCTCTTCACTCAGAAGGATCTTAATGCCAGGCAGAGGCAATGGAGTGAGTTTATGATTGAGTAGGATTTTGTTATTTCATACATCAAGGGAAAAGAAAATGTGGGCGCGGATGCCTTGAGTAGGAGACCACGTGTCTTCTCCTTGGTACCCTTAAAATTCAATCTGCGGGAACGTGTGTTGATTCAACTCCTTGGAGATAGTTCGTATTTAAAGGTTACTTCAAACCTTGAGAGTGGGAGGCAGTTAGATCCAAAGTATGATGGATATATCCTGGAAGAAGATGGACTATTAAAATATCAAGGAAGGATGTACATCCCCGAAGGTGGGGATATTTGAAGCATCATACTGAAGGAAGCCCATAGAGCACTTTATTGTGCACATCCAGGTGTGAAGAAAATGTACGCAGACATGAGGAAGCTCTTCTTTTGGGTAGGCATGAAGCGCGATGTATTCCATTTCATCTCCAAGTGCCTAGAGTGTCAACAAGTGAAATCTGGCAGGTCTCCTACAACCACATGATGTTCCTATGTACAAGTGGGAAGTCATTTCTATGGATTTTTTTGTGGGGTTTCCGCTCACATCTCATAGACACAATGTCATTCTTGTGATAGTTGATAATTTGACCAAGAGTGCTCCTTTTATTCCAATTAGAGACACTTACGATGTCACTAATGTGGCACGCGTGTTTGTAAGTGAGTTCATTCATTTGCACGAGATACCCAAGAAGATCATTTCAGATAGGGACTCCAGATTCACTTCTAGGTTTTGGACAAGTTTGCAGTCAGTGTTGGGGATGCAATTGAACTTAAGCACAACTTATCATCCAGAAACAGATGGGAAAAATGAGAGAGTAAATCAATTCATGGAAGACATGCTTAGGATCTATGTCATGGATAATCAAACCCATTGGGAGAAGTACCTACCTTTGGTAGAATTCGCCTACAATAACATTTTTCATAGCTCCATCGAAATGCCACCCTACGAAGCTCTATATGGAAGGCCATGTAGAACACCATTGATTTTGGAAGGATTAGAAGACTGAGCAACAGTTGGGCCAGAATTGATTCAAGAGATGGAGGAATAGGTGATACATATTAGGCAGAGACTAAAGGAAGCACAAGATAGACAGAAAAGTTATGTTGATGCACATAGGACTGACCGAAGTTATAAAGTGGGAGATCAAGTTTTCATTCGTATCAGGCCTAATAAGAGAACCATTCGTTTCGGGAAGGGGATAAAGTTGTCACCTCGATTTATAGTACTGTTCAAAATCCAAGAGAAAATTGGACTCGTTTCCTATCGTCTCGTACTGCCACCCCACTTGCATAAAACTCATAATGTTTTTCATGTATATGTTCTATGTCATTATGTTGTTGATGAATCACATAAACTAAATTGGAAGGAATTGCATGTATCGGACGTGGAAACCCTCACGGTAGAACCATTACGCATATTGAACCGTAGAGTCTGACAACTCAGGAATCGTCTGGTAGACCAAGTTAAGGTTCAGTGGGACAAGTATAGTCCAGGATCTGCTACTTGGGAGGATGTCGAGACATTATGACAAGATGATCCCTCACTTTTTTGACCACCTCGAGAATATGTTTCTCTAAGGTTGGGTGTATGTAACACCACCTTTTTACTTAGACAGCTAGGATTACCTGAGGCATAATCACCTTTATTTTCTATTCATCGTGAAACTATTAATGATACACTTGAAATTTTAAGACGTATGAACCTTTATGAATGTTTAAACATTACTTGAATGATGATGGATATGATGTGATCTACTACGTGAATGTAAATTCTATGAATGTTTAAATGTTATTTGAATGATGATGGATATGATGCGACCTACTATGTGAATGCAAATTCTATAAATGTTTAAATGTCACTTGAATGATGATGGATATGATGCAATATATTATGTGAATGTGAAATCTATGAATGTTTAACGTTATGTGAATGATAGTGGATATGATGCAATCTATTATGTAAATGAAAATTCTATGAACGGGTAACGTTAATTGAATTATGGGGATATTATGAGATCTTTTTCTAACTTGGAAATTTTGACATTAAATTTGTTGGTACATGGATACCGAATTGAGATTATGGTCGGATGCATTTACATTATGATAATGCATAGATATGTATGAGTTTGTGTTATAGACTAATTTGTAGGTCAATGGGCTATGAAATAGCCAAGGGATAATGGTAATAAAAGAGGATGTCATGACCACCGACCAAGAAACAATATGGTATGAATCTTTGTATGTGAAATTATATTGGTACAAATGCACTGTTATGATATATGGACCAGTGCATGTTTTCGGGTGGTGAGACTGCCCAAACTGAATAAACGATGAAAAAATTCCAGCAACACTGTGCCACTATATATTCCATTGTAGGGTGTGGAGCCTAGTCCTATTAAGAGGGGTGGAGGAATTTCCCACCGTGTATCCTTTGAAACCTGGAGTCATGGGAGGATGGTGTTAGCTCACGCTCCCCTAGACGTGTGATGATGACTGTCAATTACCTGTTGGGGAAGCTTGGTCAAGATAGTGACACTTCCGCTTATGGGTTCTATTTGGAGTTAGCTCAATATAGTTGACGCTCCAAGATAGTCCAGCAGAGGAAGAATAGGAATGGAAGATGGAAGTAAGTTAGGGAGGAAGGATGAATAGAAATAGTTGAGAGTGTATGGAGATTTTACTTATGGTGGAATTTATTTTTTTTCCTTCTGAAAAGAAAATGTGTATATTTGTATATTCATAATTACTAAACTAAAATACAATTGTCTAAATAAACCTTGTTGAGCTAGATTATTGTAATTAAGGGATTTCGCAAACATTTGATTGGTTTATTGTCTTTTATAACATGAATAGTCTTGTTGATTGGATTGGATGCATACAGAAATTACTATAGAGGTGATAGTTATTGTTATTAGTACATGCACGAGACTTGTATGTGCTAGCTACACATGCATTTCTTGCACATGTACACTAGTATGTATGAGTTTTCTTTGGCTTACTTACTGATAATGTTGTTTATTGGATATGAATGTGTGAACCATGTGTCATTTCCCTTGTATTATAAATTACTTAAACTTCGGGATGAAGTTTCCTGAAGGGTGGGTGTATGTAACAACCCTAATTAATTAATTAATTATCATGATTAAATATTTGTTTAATTAATTAATTATCATGATTAAATATTTGTTTAATTAATATTAGTTTAATGAATTATTAATTTTTATTATGAAGACTTAGTTAATAATACAATTGTATTGGTAGTTGGACCCATTTACAGAGGGGAGGATAAGGTGGTTGAGACTTAATGGGGGATAAGGTGGTTGAGGTTTAATGGGGGGATAAGGCAGTGAATAATGAGGGAAAGGAGGATAAGGCAAGGGGGAACACTCGGGAAGGGGGTCTTCTTTGGTTGGGAGTAATATTTTAATATTGGAGGAAGGAGAAGGGAGGAGGCAGTGGAGACTATGTATCTGTTATGCAATTGTTTTGTGCTTACAGACTTGAGGACTTTCACAGGGGGCACCTGTTGCTGAGAATTTTGGGCTCAGGGGCTAGGAAACCGTAAGGAATCCTAAGGCTAGGGAGTCATATAGGTTGTTCCTAGATGGATGGGAGGTTAGTCAGTTTTGGGCAAAGCTTCATCTTGGGTAGAGCTTCAGAACAACATCAGTTTGAGGTATTTATTATCATTAATATGTTGTGTTCATTATTGATATATTGTTCATAATATTCATGCTGAACATGTTGTTTATTATCATGCTACTCATTTTTAATTCTATTGAACATTATTATTATGTTGAATTATGAACTGTAAAGAAATTATGATAGCATTTCTATATTTAAAGTTATGTTTTATAAGGCTCTGTCTAGACAAGCCTTACAATAGAGTAGGTTAGATTAGGTCATGTTGTGTGCTTGATTTATTGCATTTCTTGATGTTATTTATTTCTTTATTATGCATCCATGTTAGCCTATCATGTATATATATTGATGAAAATAAAAAATTATATTTCTCACATGCTTTTATATTTTCATAAACCAAAGTGGGTAAAATCCCCCTTCCCTCTTGTTACTGGTGATTTGTGTTAAAATGTACCAGGAAATGTTAGTATGATATAGGCTACAAGTATTGGAGTATCATAGATGTTTAGGTTCGAATACACTCTATGGTGAGGACATGTCCCCATGTTGGAGCAAGATGTTACCCCCTCTCACCTAGGGGTAATTGGAGGTGATCATGTATCATGGCCCGTAATGAAGACAATGATCATGGTAATAATGATTATCGGTATTCTCACAAGAAGCAGCCCAACAACCCCTCGTATGCCTCCCTCCTCATCATCTCATATCATCACACCCGATCAACATGGTTAATCAGAAGATGTTTTTCCAACACATTATAAGGTACATCAGTCCTTGTTTCATATAAATTGTCATATTTAATGCATTTGGAATGTGAGTGAGGATCATGGATTGAACTTGTATAATGGATAATAAGCTCAGAAGTTATGTTTTTTTCCTTATTTCACCTTGGTGGCCATCATTAGTGTCCTAGTCTTGTGTTGTCACTCTTGGGGAACAAAGGTATTATTTGGAGGCTTTGATAAGGATAATGTATTGTTCCCCCCCATACTTAACACTTTTCACCCTAGGGCATTCCACAATGTAATAAACTTTGGTATGGTTTTTACCTGTACACCAAAAAGGAATGTGGTTCATCATCCTATGAGAAGAAGGGATAGAATGTTGAGGTTGATGCAACTGCTATAAAAAAATAAAAAAAGAAGTGTGGGATAAATCATTTCTAACTTGAAAATAAAAATTCCATATTGATCTCTACCCCCTCGTTATGAGTTGATATCCCCTAGTTCTAATGCACTAAATGCATATCAAAATGAAAGGACATGATCCCGACAAGAAAAGAAATAATAAAATTCTTGAAATGCAACTTTTCTTCAAGGGATATTAGATTTTTCCAACCCATATGGAAGAGGTAGCCAAAGATAAAGTGGCAAGCATTGAAGGTCATCCAGTCTTGAGGGATTTTGAATATGTTTTTAGGTAAATCCCAGGACTTCCACCAAAGAGATACGTTGATTTATCTATTCATTTGGTGCCAGGAGTTTCCCTAGTGTCTAAGACAACTTATAGAATGGGCACACCATAATTGAAAGAGTTGTAGATGCAACTTGAAGAATTGTTAAAGAAAGGGTATATACACCCAAGTGTGTCACCTTGGGGTGCCCTAGTGTTATTCATGAAAAAGGAAGATGGAGCATTAAGGTTGTGTATTGATTTCAGGCATCTGAGAAAAGGTCACCATAAAGAACAAGTATCATATTCCAAGGATTAATGATTTGTTTGATCGGTTGAAATGCGCAAGAATATTTTCCAACATTGACTTGTAATCAGGCTATCACCAAGTTAGGATAAAGGAAGAAGACATCAACAAGATAGCATTCAAGAAAAAATATGGGCATTATGAATTCATGGTAGTGTCATTTGGAATATCAAATGCCCCATATATTTTTATGTGTCTGATGAATGGAGTGTTCAGGGAGTACCTGGAAAAGTTTGTAATCGTGTTCCTAGATGATATACTCATCTACTCTAAGTCATGGGAGGAACATGAGTAGAATTTAAGAATGATTCTAACAATTTTAAGAGAACATAAATTGTATGCTAAGTTAAGTAAGTGCATCTTTTATCAAAATAAGATTCACTACTTGGGGCATATTATATCAACAGATGGGATAGCAGTGGATCTAGAGAAGATAGAGGTCATTAAAGGATGGCCAACACCAAAGAATGTGATAGAGTTAAGATCATTCATAGGTCTTGTCTCTTGTTACCGAAGATTCATAAAAGGATTCTCAAAGATTGTAATCCCAAACACTTGTTTTCAAAAGAAGGGAGTGAAACTTGAATGGACTCCCAAGTGTGAAGAGAGTTTTCAGCAGTTGAAAGACATATTAACAAGTGTGTCAATATTAAATATTGCAGATGAAGATGAATATTTTTTTGTGTGCACTGATGCATACAAGGAAGGGCTTGATGGATTCCTCAATCAAAAGGATCATGTGGTATGCTATGATTCCAAAAAATTAAAAGAGCATGAGAGGAATTATGCTACACATGACCTGGAATTAGAAGAAATTGTACATGCATTAAAAATGTGGAGAAATTACCTCATGGGAAGGAAATTTGAGCGAAGGATAGTCCATTGTAGTCTGAAACATTTTTTTGGATAGCGAACATTAAATGTCAGACAAACTAGATGGCTAGAATTTCTGACTGAATATGACTTTGAAATTAATCATATAAAAGGAAAGGAAAATCAAGTGGTTGATGCAATCAGCAAGAGATCTCATGAAGTGCATATTGCACCCGTCAACATGTACAGGACTAATTTGAAAGATCAAATCATTGTAGCAGCAAATTCAAATCAACAATATTCAAAAATAAAATAAACATTATAGCAATGCAATTTTCAGAAGAAATTTAATTGTTATGAGATGAAAGATGATGGAATTCTCATATACAAAGGCAAAGCTTATGTGTTGAATTTCAATGAGATGAAAAATGCAGTGCTAAGAGGGATACATAATGTGCCATGTGTTGGGCACCTAGGATATCAAAAGACAATTGGAGCTATAATAAGATAATATTTTTTTTCCAGGAATGAAGAAAGAAGTGGATAATTAAATAGTCAGATGTCTAGAGTGCCATGAAGTGAAGACTAAACATAGAAACAAATAGGGTTGATACATCCATTTCCCATTCCAGAATAGAAGTGGGAAGTTGTTACAGTTGATTTTATTACAAAACTACCCAGAAAAACAAATAAAAATGATTCCATCATGGTGGTGGTGGACAAATTAACTAAGGCAACGCATTTTATTCCAGTGAAAACTACACACAAGGAAACAAATATTGCAGAAATTTATATGAAAGAAGTTGTCGGGCTACATGGGGTGCCTAAGGAAATCATTTTAGATAGAGATCCAAATTTTACTTCCAATTTTTGGAAAGGTTTGTTCAAGAGCTTTGGGACAAATTTAAATCTCAGTACAACATATCACCCAGAGTCAGATGGGAAAATAGAGAAGACTAACAAAATCATTGAGGACATGCTCAAAATGTATGTAATTGATCAACCATCAAAGTGGGAGGATTATATTCATTTAGTGTAATTTTCTCACAATAATGGGTATCAAGCCTCATTGAAAATGAGTCCATTTGAAGCATTGTATGGCAGAAAGTCTAACACGCCAGTGAGTGGGATAATCCAGCAAACGGAGAAGTTATTGGGCCAGATTTATTAAATAAAATGAAAGAGCGGATGGAAAAGATCAAGAAGAATTAAAAGGTTTCCCAAGATAGGCAGAAAATTTATGCAGATAAGAATAGAGTGTTTAGATATTTTAAAGTGGGCAAACATGTGTTTTTAAAAGTGAAAACAAAGAGAATTTTTCTAAGATTAGGAAGTTTCCCAAAGTTGGCAATAATATATTGTGGACTTTTTGAAATCTTAGAAAAGATAGGGTCATTTGCATATATGATAGCATTACATGTATCCATGAGAGTGCATAATTTATTTCATGTGTTATTATTAAATAAATATGTGTCTAACCCTAACCACATAATTGATTGGACTGTGATCCAGGTGGAGCATGAAAGGAATTTTTGGGTGGAACCAGTACGCATCCTGTACCGAAAAGTCAAAGTGCTCAAGAACAAGGTCATAGGGCTAGTATAGGTTCAATGGACCTTCTATAGTCCTAAATATTCTACATGGGAGCATGAATAAAACATGCGGGAAGAATACCCACATTGTTTTGTCAATTTTGAAGAAAACGAAATGCAAGATTCCATTTTGAGCAGCTAGAGTTATGGAACCACGTATCAGAGTCCTAACCAACTACCTTGGGGGTCCTGATAATATAATGGAAAATTCCTTGGGTTAGCCCTGATAAACAAATGGTACATTCCTTGGGTTAGCTCTTATAAACGAATGGTACATTCCTTGGGTATGCAAGTTGAGAGGAACCATAGATTTTGGTGGGAGATGTTGTTGGAGTTGTGAAATTGCATAATTTTATTTCTTTAAGCATTGCGATGTGAATTTGTGTATGTGTGTATATCATCATAGTGTGCACCGAGAATGACACACAATTCTAGGGGAGGGGAATGTAACATCCCTGTTATAATCCCCAGTTTAATTAATTCTTAATGTAGATATAATATGTCGCTATGATCAAGCGATGTAATATGTGAATTGTATTTCTGAATTTTAATAATAAAATGTGATGTCAGCTGCTAAGGGGACATGGATAGAGATGGGATATGAACTAATCCATAAGATAGGGGAGGGTCTAGGAGAATTTCTAGGAGATGGATCTAAGGGGGAAATACCCATGTCTATTAATTCCACCCACATTCCTAAATTTTATTATGACTATGTATTAAACTCTATTGTACAATGTAATTTTTACGTTGCCAACACTGGCATTAATTTGGAAAAGTTGTTTACATTGAGTTTGTATGTGCAGTTACATTATTATGATCCTTTAATAAATTCATCTGAAAATATTAAATTTTGTTTTTATTCATTAAAACATGTTACACTAAGTTGTAGAGTGCACCATTGACATTTCTAGGTCATTATTTGTCAAATATTAGTGCATGATGATGTGATTCTCTGCAAATGAGAACTAAATAATCTTGTGGATATTAATGGAGAGTGTAATATGTACTAAGGATATGTGGGCAAGAATAATTATCTCGCATGCATTTTTTGGATCCATGTTGAAACCGTAGTTGGTGTTCCTACATGGCCTCGGCCTCTGGTGGGGGAACAAGTGCCCCTTTTGTCGATATTTTTTCCTTCTCTTCTTTGATCTCTTTCCTTCACAATCCTTCAAATCACCCCCCGTCGTGATTCATGAAAAATATGGATGGGTTATGAGTGTTCCAGTCCAAGACAACTCCAGAAATATTTCTCTATGATTTGTAGAAAATGGTTTGAATTGACAATTTACACGCATTTGGTCTTCTCCCAGAGCTATGGCGATTTGGGTTGACAAGAAAAGGAGACCGTTGATAAAAGGACACCTCTCTGATTCCTTCTATGGCAGGGGTTTTTTTTCTTTCATATTTGAGGAAAAGGAAGACTAATATTTGATCTTCAAAAGAGGTCCTTATTTCATGGGTTCTATAGGTATGTATCTTAATCGTTGGACTCTAAATTTATATTCAGAGAATGATATCCCCTCAATCGTACCACTTTGGGTTCATTTTCCCTACCTTCATCTACACTATTGGAACAATGACACCATTTTCAATATAGGAATTACCCTAGGAAAATGCATAGACGTCTGAGTTGAACCTAAAGATGGTATGTAGGCATGTGCTCAAATCTATGTGTTGAGGTTTATATAGAGAAATTCCTTTCAGACGAAGTCAAGCTAACCCTATATAATTGGTCTTACCTCCAACTAGTGGACTATGAAAAAAATTTGTTCAAATTCAAAGCATGCCATGAGTATGGACATTTTTCCAAGAACTACCCCAAGGCAGCCCCAAAACCCCCCACTACAAAACCCAACAAGTAATGGCAACAATTGAAAAATAAAATACAATCTACGAAGCAGGGCCCATAGTCGAACCAATAAAAACCCAACCCCCTCTTGAAGTACCCTCTAGTCCAATACCTTCTACTTTTTTCCAACCTCAAGAGAAGAACCCTCTGGTAAGTAAAAACCAATTTGAATCTATATCTAATTTGGAAGCTAAATATGAACAACCCCTTGACCCAAGGCCTCACAAATCTAATGGGTTGAACCCCCATCCAATGGATGGGGAGGTTGTTGAGGTTACCCCTATGCATATTCTATAGTATTGTCCCAATAGATTAGTCGCCATTGGGGAAGAAGACCAATCTAATTTTTCAAAAGAGGAATTGGGTTAATAATTTTCTCCCAGTGCCCCTCAAAAAAAGGTACGCCACAAGTCAAATCACCAAAGAAGGGAAGCAACCACAAACATATAAAAATATTTTAGAAAATAGAGCACATTTTATGGCATTGTCAGGAAAGAACCAAGAGCCTCCATAAATCAATGTGGAACCAACCCCTCTAAAGGGAGAATCCAAAATCCTCTAGTAAATTATTAAAACAATTTCCTAGAATTGCATAGGTCTTGGGGGTAGAATTAAACAGAATCTGATAAGAAGTTTAGTAAAATCAGAAAAAACATCATCTCCTCTTGGTCCAAGAAAACAAATTGAAGGACTCAGATATCCTTTGAGATAGTGAATTTCTATGGTACTCCTGCAAAGGTCTAATCGTTAGTTCAAGAAGCACTTCTGGAGGCCTTTGTACCCTCTATAACCCGCAAGTTTTTTAAATGGAAAACTGGAAAGACATGCAACATTAGCTTTGGGTACATTTATTCCATCTTCCATCAAGTATGTCTCTGCCTGTTCTTAATATTTATATGCCTTATATCCCCTAAGAAAAAATGGCTTGTTAGAATACTCTGAATAATATCTAGGAGAGGATTAGAAATCTCAAGTTCATTATGGCTGGTGATTTCAATACTACTATGAATTCGAATGAAAATAATGGGGGTAACTTGGTATGTGACGCCTTTCAAGAATACATTGAGGACTTCATGTCCACCTCTGATTTTGTTGACATTAAAAAAAGTAAGGAAGATTCACCTGGTCCAACAAAATATTGGGGTCAGGGAATATTGCAACACGCCTAGATCGCCTCTTAGTTAGTGGCTCTCTTTTGGAATATCCCTGCATTCATTCCTCACATATCCTTCCATCGTATGGTTATAATCACTGCCCTATTTATTTGATTTTCACTAATCAAAATATCATTGGTCCTATCCCATTGAGATTTAACCCCCTCTAGTTCTAAGACTCTTCCCTTCTTGATATTTTCTCAACCACTTGGAATCAATGGATCTTTAGCTCCCCTGTCACCATCTAGGAGAAAAAGCTTCAACTTCTCAAGTAGGCTCCTAAGTCTTGGTTTCTTTCACAGGCCAAACATATGGAACAAGAAATAAAATAATTATCTGATAAAATGGACGAGATGAGGGATAAGTTATAAAAATACTTGGTGACTTAAGAATTTCTAGCAAAAGAACAAAAGACCTTTCACAATTTCCAAAAATCCCCAAGGTATGAAGAGGAGCTTTGGTGCCTCAAATTTCAAAATATTTGGTTGTAGGTAGGGTATAGAAACAAAAAATTATTCCACATCAAGCAAAATCTAGAATCTAGATGAATAAATTTAAAGAAATCGCCAATGAGGAAGGAGAAACAATTTCATATTTTGAGAAAATCAAGGGAGTAGCCTTCAGACACTTTGAGTGGATTTATAAATAAAACAACAGCTCATACTTAGACTCAGTTGAAAGCATGGTGGCCAACATCCCCACCTTAATTATCACAAAGGAACATGAAATTTTGAGCAGCCTAGTCACAGAGGAAGAAGTTTGGGGGGTGATCCATCAAATGAACCCAAATAAGGCTCCTAGTCCAAATGGTTTCTCTGCTCACTTTGATATAAAATGTTAGCACATAATCAAGAAGGATCTTCTCAAAATTGTTGAAATATTGTAACTGCAAAGAGTATTCTATTTCTCATTGATTTATTATTCATTAGATCAATCCCCTTTTGTGGATTGATCATGTTGGGAATTGTAATTGACCAAATCCCCTTTTGTGGATTGGTCAAACCCTAATTGTATTATCAAAATTGAGAAGTCATCCCACGGGCAATTAAAGTGGTTTTAACCACTCAAAAAGACAAGTCGGCCCTGCCCAGTGAAGAGACACATTTTCAGCACCTTCCAGTTTGTTTAAATAAAGGAAGCCAGCTCCTCATTTGTTCACTCATCTAGTGTGAAAATTTGAAGAAATTTATAGTTACCAGTTGTCAAAAGAAGGAAGAGAGGGAGGTGCATTGCTTAGCAGAGGATATTTTCTAGTGTTTGGTTTATTTTCTTGGCATTGTATTGGCTATCTATATTAAGGAAGTTTTTGATGGGTTTTCTTCCCTATGAGGGTTTCCCAAGATAAATGTTGTGTATATTGTGATTGTGTTTCTCTCAGTGATCCAATATATGATATGGTTATCTAGTAAATTGAAAAGAAACCTAATAATAGTTTAAACCTTAACATGGTATTAGAGTTAAGATGAAGAGATAATCTTTCACTGGATAAAGAAAAACGTCATTGTTGTCATACAAGAAAATTCGGTCTTTTTATTGAAGAGGAATTTTAGCCCAAAAATCATCTAGAAAAGTGTGCCCTAGCCTAGGGAACTCATTGGCACCTTCAGCGCACCTTTATAATGGATAGAACTCCCAGAAAGTGAAACCCTAGATTTCACCGGTACCAGAAGTACCAGAAAATCAGAAGCACCAGTATAGAAATCCGTTGGTCAAGTTTGAAGGGGAAAATTTGGGATTTTCTAAAATCTAACTGCACCAAGCTACTCATCTCAGCCAAGTGCACCTCCTAGTAAGTTCAAAATTCAATTCTGAGCATTTTCATTTTTTGGTCATTTTTCCTAGCTCCAAGTAAAGATGTCTACAAGCACTAAGCTTGTTGACAAGTTAGAAGTTGTGGAAAAATTTCGTGCCTGGAATTATAGGATTTCACTCATTCTTGAAGAGAATGACCTAGCAAGATTCATTAAAGAAGATGTACCAAAACATTTCGATGTTGCAACTAAAGAAAAACACCAAAAGGACACAATTAGGGCCAAGAGAATCATTGCAGATTCTATTAAAGATCACTTGATTCCTCAAGTGGCTTCAAAGAAGACTCCAAAATAAATTTTTGATGCCCTAACCATATTATATGAAGGAAGGAACATCAATCGGACGATGAATCTAATAACTCAACTCAAAAGTACAAGGATGCAGAAAGGAGAAACAATTCAGGAATATTTCTCCAGAATATCACAATTCAAAGAAGAGATAGAATCAATTGAAGATACTATATATGAATACAAACTTATAATGACTTCCCTTAATGGTCTCACAATACCTTGGGATGCATTCATCCAAACTGTTTTTTCCAGAAAGGAGAAACTACACTTTGACAGTCTTTGGGAAGAATTTGTTCAAGAAGAAGCAAGAGTAGCTAACGGAGAAGCATTGTTATAGAGAGATGAATGCCAAGCCCTAGCTACTCATACTAAAGGAGGAATAAATAAATCTTACTTCCAGAAAGAAATTCATAAATAATCTCACCCTCCAAGGAGATTCCAGAAGTTTCAGAAAGGTCAAAGAAGAGAAAACGATTTCTCATCCTACCAATGTTACCATTGTGACAAGATGGGACATATTGCTAAGAATTGTCCAACTAGACAAGAAGAATACAAGAAGAGAAACAAGAGGTACCATGCCCATGTAGTTGAAGATCAAGATCCACTCACAAAAATGGTAAAACAACAGATTGAAAACTATGTCTTAATCTATGCCCTCTCAAGATTAGTGTCACCTGGTGAGGACACTTGGCTCATATATAGTGGTGCTTCCAAGCACATGACAGGTCAAAGATACATTCTTTTTTTCCTTGATGAAGAGAAGTTTCCCTAGAAAGTTACACTTGGAGATGATTGTCAATACCCTATCAAGGGAGTAGGAGAATCAAAATACAAGCTTGTTTCAGGGACCCCAATGAAGATGAAGGATGTACTATATGTACCAAGTTTGACAAAGAAGTTACTGTCTATCTCAACTTTAGAAAAGAAAGGCTTCATAGTTGCCTTCATAAATGGAGAAGTTCTTATGTGGCCCAAATGAAAACCATGGAAGAAGAAATTGTTATTGGAAAAGAAGAAGGTGGCTTGTATAAGCTAAAGGGTCACTTAGAAGCAGCCTTGACCCATTCCATTAAGAATCCATGTGAACTTTGGCATAGAAGATTGGCCCACATCAACTACAAAGAATTACCATATGTAAGAAAGTCAGTCACAAGTCTACCAGAATTCAAGGTTGACCATGAAGGAGTGTGCAATGGATGTGCACAAGGAAATAACATCAAGAACCCTTTTCTCTAAGAGAGACAGTAAAGCAGAAGGAGTCTTACAGATCATTCACTAAGATGTATGTGGCCCAATGACATAAAAATCCATCAGTGGGTATGTATACTATGTATCTTTTATTGATGATTATTCTCGTAAAACCTGGGTTTACTTTTTGAAATCAAAAGATGAAGTGTTCAGTAAATTCAAGGAATTCAAAGCCTTGACAGAGAATCTTTCTGAAAGAAAGATCAAGATACTCAGGTCAGATAATGGAGGAGAATACACCTCGAAAGAGTTTGCAAACTTTGCAAAGATGTCAGGATCAAGAGGGAGCTCATCACTCCCTACAATCCTCAACAAAATGATCTAGAAAAAAGAAAGAACAGAATTATAATGGAAGCAGTGAAGACCATGATCCATGATCAAGATCTTCCAATGCACTTATGGGAAGAAGCAGCAAGAACAACAATGTATGTACAAAACAGATTGTCCCATAGTGCACTTAGGTTCAAGACCCCTGAAGAGATGTTCTCCAGAAAGAAACCAGAAGTAAGCCATCTCAAAATATTTGGCTACCTAGTATTTGTACACATTCCAAAAGAGAAGAGAACCAAGCTTGACCCTTCAGGAAAGAAGGGAATATTTGTTGGATACTGTGAAGTCTCCAAGGCCTTCAGAGTTTATATAATAGGTTACCATCATATTGAGATCAATAGGGATGTAACCTTTTATGAATATGCAGCACTCAAGAAATCAAGAAACTGTCATCTTGAAGAAGTATATGAAGAAGAACCTGTGGCTCCCAGAGTTGCAGAACTAGTGAGGGAAGTCATAACTTCCCCTGATGAGGAGATTCTAGAAGATCATGAAATCATAGAATCTAAAGAACCTCCCCATATGACGATCTCCCATAAGAGAAAGCCAGCATGGGCAAGGGAACTTATTCAAGATGGAGAGAAGTATGGTTCCCCCATAGGAACCATGAGACAATTGAAGAAACCCAAGCCATTCTCCAGTTATATGGATTTGATGTGTGATCTCTTAGAGAAGGAGCCTACTTGCTTTGAAGAAGTTATTCAAAATAAAGAATGGGTAGATTCCATGACTGAAGAATACCAATCCATTATAAAGAATGAAGTATGGAAAATAGTTCCCAGACCAAAGAGCAAGGATGTGGTATCTTCCAAATGGATTTTCAAAATAAAACATGTTGTTGATGGAAGTATTGAGAAATATAAAGCAATATTTGTTGCTCGTGGATTTTCTCAAAAGGAAGGCATTGACTATGAAAAGACGTTTTCTCCTATATCCAGATACACTTCAATCAAAACCATCATAGCTCTTGCAGCTAAGATGAAGTGGAAGTTACACCAGATGGACGTGAAAACAGCTTTCTTGAATGGTGTCATTGAAGAAGAAGTGTATATAGAACAACCTCAAGGGTTTGAAGCTGAAGATAGAAAGACTCATGTCTACAAGTTGAAGAAGGCTCTTTACGGATTGAAGCAAGCTCCTAGAGCTTGGTATGGAAGAATTGAAAATTTCCTGATGAGATTGGGCTTTACCAAGAGTAAAGTTGATTCTAACCGTTACTTCAAGGTTATGAATGATGAGCCTGTTATATTGTTGGTGTATCTAGATGAATTATTCTTAACGGGAGAAGAAAAGATCATCACTGATTGTAAGAAGAAGCTCGCTTCAGAATTTGAGATGAAAGACCTTGGCCTAATGCACTATTTCTTAGGCCTTGAGGTCTGGAAGAGCCCAGAGAAGATATTCCCTAACCAAGGGAAGTATGCAGTTGAAATACTGAAGAGATTTGATATGTTGGAGTGCAAGTCCATGAATACACCCATGGAAACAAATTTGAAGCTCCTCGTTGACACTTCGTCAGAATTGATTGATGCTACGTTGTACAGAAAGATCATTGGATCGTTGATGTGTCTGATGAACACCAAGCTAGATATATGTTTTGATGTGAACACCTTGAGTCAATTTCCGGTAGAGCCCAAACGTGTTCACCTGGTATATGCAAAACATGTGATGAGGTACCTTAAGGGTACATTATATTGTGGTCTCAATTATAATGGAGATCATGACTTCAGACTGAGTGGTTATATTGACTCAGATTGGGTTGGAAGTGTCTCTGACAAAAAGAGAACTCCATGATGTTGTTTCAGTATGGGTTCATCCATGATCTCATGGTAGAGTAGGAAGCATTCAAGAATTTCTCTCAGCACGGAAGAAGTAGAATACATTGTTACATGTTCTGCTAGTTGAGAAGCCATATGGATTCAAAAGTTGTTGACAGATCTATTTGATCTGAAGATGGAAGCAACCGTGATATTATGTGATAAATAGAGTTTCATAAAGATGACAGAGAACCCTATTTTCCATGACAAGTCAAAACACGTAGAGATATGATATCATTACATCTGTGATATGGTGCAGAGAGGAGCCATAAAGCTCCAGTATGTTAGCACGGATGAACAGGTTGTTGATGTGTTGACCAAGACTCTATCTCATGTAAATTTTGAGTAATTTCGAGATAATATTGGTGTAGTCCGAAAGGAAATCCCTCGAAAGGGGGGGTAGTGTTGTGATGTTAGCCTCGTGTTGTGATGCCATCCTAGTGCTGAAGATTGCCAGCTTTGTGTTGATGTTGTTGTGATGCCAACCTCATGTTGTGATGCCATCCTAGTGCTGAATATTTCCAGCTTTGTGTTGATGTTTTTGTGATGCTAGCCTCGTGTTGTGATGCCAAGATGTTATCTCCTCAAATAACACAGTCAAATTTGTTTATTTTAGGTGATAGGAAGTCATTGAAAAATACATTTCAAAAATTTTCAAGGTTCATTTTTTAGAGCTTTAAGTATGTAATAAAGTTTGAAAAACATTTGATTTGGTTTTCCCTTCAAAAAATTCAAAAATCAAGTTTCGATGGCTAAGAGCCTTTCCAAAAGGGATTCTAAGCCACCGAAATCCTTAGCTTTCGGTGGATTAAACGCGAAATCCGGGGCTCTCTTAGCCACCAAAAATGCAGAAAAGTTTGTTTTTACTGCGCTGAGTCATCATTTTCAAATGATGATTATGAGCGACTGGAGAATATTTTTGAGAAACGGGAGGAGGTTTTCGTTACTAACACGTCAAAGAAAAATAACCTCTCTCATTTTTCCTACAGGTGTCATATATTGGGAGATTCGATATCATCTCTGAGCCTTAATTTTCGGATCTCATAATTTCCCTCTTTGACACATGTTTTTGAAACGCAGATCCCAGGCAACTGAAAATGAATCTCAAATAAATGAGAGAGGTTTTTTCTCAAAAAAAAACAATATACAAAGGCCTCTTCCGGGATTTACACAATAGTTTTGGTTTGAGAGATATGGGTAAATCTTTGAGAAGAATATTTCCAGAAATTTTTGTCTTTTCCAGCCACCTCACAAATTAAGCAAGAATCATAAGCATCCTTTGCTAGTTTGTTGACCCATCATATATATTGCCTATTTATGTTATGGTTAATTGATTGGTTTTCTTATCCATTTGATTTACAAACCTATCTGATAATAGCTCTTGAAGGCCTTGTATTGCACGAATATAGCTAGACTGTCTTGAAGATACAATCCAATGATTTAAGATATTCATCTTGATCCAAACCCACACCCATTATTGAGAAAATAGTTACAAAAGGTTAAGTTACCAGGCATCTCTAAGATACAACCTAGGAGAGCTTCTTGGAGTGATAAAAAATTGGCGTCATTGCCGGGGAGAGGAGATTGAAGCTCAGCTTCCTTGGGAGACGACATAGATCCAACTTTGATGATAGACAAATCCTAGACATTTTCTTGGTTGTAATTATCTATCTGGCGACTCCATGAAGGACGGATTCCGTGGCGATTCCATTGTTCAGAAATTTTTTGGTGACTCCACTGGGATGAAATGAACAAGAGGTATGCATTTTGCAATTTCTTAAATATTTCTGGTTACCCTCATCTAGTACCTAGTAAAGATGAATGGGAAAATAGCCTTCCCAGATTTCGAGGAGAAGAATGGGAAATACCAGCTGAGCATTTGTTGGATTTTCATGATTGCATGCATCGGTTGCAAGTCGTGCATGAGGATGTTCAAATCCGGTTCTTCAGTTTTTCATTAGAGGGAATTTATCGTGATTGGTACCAGTCTATTCCTATTGTCAGTATCAACTATTTGGCAGATTTTAATGCTACTTTCAATTCGTTTTGTAAAGAATATTTTCCAGCAGAACATTTTTTTGAAGAATGTTGTAATGAGTTTTCTTTGCTTCATAAAGATTATGTTAGTCATGAAAATCAGTTTTGTGATAAAGCATCTATTGCAGAAGATAGTATTTTTCATGAAGATCAAAAGACATTCAATAATATTGATTATGATAGAAGTGATACAGAAACATCTGACATTATATCAGATGTATCTATTGTTTTAAATGATCATGAAGATCAACATGTCTTTCAAATATTTTGATGTCAAAGAACAAGGATATACATCATCTAAAGATATCTCTTATTGTGATCGAGCGATTACTGATCCACATTATGAAAACCATGGTGATGCTTTTGAAATTGTATTAAATACATCTATTAAAGATGGTTTTCATGAAGATCATACTAGTTCTTTTGAAAACTTTAAATATGATGAGTAGATTGACAAATCAACAGGTGAAAGTTTTGGATCTGCAGTAGATACTAAGGGTAGCTCATAGTTTCCAGATTTATAGATAAAGAGAAGTTGCAGTGACCAGGAAGAACATGATTTTCAGAAACTATCTAATTTCCATCTTGAACATCAAGAGGATTATCTTTCTCCTTATGTACTTGGTGTTTCAAATTCAAATGAAAAGGCTGGTAATGATGATGAGGAAGAAGGTGATGTCATTACAGATTTTTTTATAATCCCTATTGTTGATAACACCATGCAGGAATCTTCATCTCTATCATTAGAATATTTTCCCGATGTTCCCATATTTGATAAATATAGTGATGAGGAAGACGATTTTAAGGTTTATGAAGGGTTGTTGACTACTAGAATTTCATCTAGTTCTACTTTTCAGCAAAGAGAGGATCAGAAATGTATGCATGATGTGTTTTAATGATAGATATGAAGAGTATGCTGCAATAGGGAACACCTCTCATTAAGACTGAGTTATTAATGATCTTCAGAATGTTAATCATAGTATAGATTCTTTTGACATTGTACCAAATGCATCTATTGACTTAGGGTGTTATGAAGATCAGATTGCCCCTTTTGAAAACCTGAAAGATAATCAGCAGATTGGCATATCAGCAGGCGACAGTTTCGGATCTGCAGCAAATACTAAGGGCAGCCATCAGATTTCAGTTTTGCAGACAAAAGGGCATTGCAACAAATATGAAGAGGAACATGATGAGCTGAAAATTCCAGATCAACAGTCTATCATATATGTTTCTCCGACAGAGGTTGAGTAGTCTACATTTAATATGGAGATCACTGAAAACAACCTGCAACAGCATTTCAGTCTTCAGTTGGAACAGCTGCTTGAAGAGGTATTTCCTTGTGACTTTCATGACCCTATTACTGATTATTTGGAATCCATAAAGATCAAAATGTTCTTGTCAGATGAAAGTTGCCCCTATCATTTGTTCAAACCACTTTTCTGTTGGCTATTCATTCCATTATTTTTCGGGTCAAGATCAAGAACAGGTTCAGTAAATCATTTTCTGATATGGCTTCATTGGAAGCATGAGTTTACTTGATTAATCATCAATACAATGTTTAAAGTAGGAGTAGATAAGAGAATAACCTCTTCATCTAAGAAAGAAGACTCTTTCAATTATTTGTTGTTGAATAAGAAGAGTAGGCTATAGGTGGGCTACATGCAGGCTACAGGATGGCAAGGGATCAGTTCTAAAGGACAAATGACTCCATAGCCCAATGGTAAAGGCTACAGACAAGTTACAAGTTTGCAGAAGATTAGTTGCACAGGCGAAATGACTCCATAGCCCAACAGGAAAGGCATTGGATATAAGGTTCTTGAAACCTCATAGGAATTATTTCATCCCCGGAAGGAGCCAGATGTTATCTCCTCAAATAACACAGTCAAATTTGTTTATTTTAGGTGATAGGAAGTCATTGAAAACTACATTTCAAAAATTTTCAAGGTTCATTTTTGAGATCTTTAAGTATGTAATAAAGTTTGAAAAACATTTGATTTGGTTTTTCAAAAAAGTCAAAACTCAAGTTTTTGTGGCTAAGCACCTTTCCAAAAGGGCTTCTAAGCCATCGAAATCCTTAGCTTTTGGTGGCTTAAACACGAAATTCGGGGCTCTCTTAGCCACCGAAAGTGCAGAAAAGTATGTTTTTACTACGTTGAGTCATAATTTTCAAATGATGATTTTGAGCAACTGGAGAATCTTTTTGAGAAACGGGAGGAATTTTTTGTTGCTAACACATCAAAGAAGAATAACCTCTCTCATTTTTCCTAAAGGTGTCATATATTGGGAGATTCGAATTCATCTCTAAGCCTTAATTTTCGGATCTCAGAATTTCCATGTTTGACACATGTTTTTGAAATGAAGATCTCGGGTAACTGAAAATGAATCTCAAATAACTGAGAGAGGTTTTTTCTCAAAACAAACCAATATTAAAAATACTCTTCCATTTTTTACACAACGGTTTTGGTTTGAGAGATATGGGTAAATCTTTGAGCAGAATATTTCCAGAAATTTTTGTCTTTTCCAGCGACCTCACAAATTCGAATTTGAGATAGGAGAAGAGGTTATCAGATCCATATTTTGAGGATATTGAAACTATTTGTAAACACTATAAAGACAATAACATTTGATGAACAAAGGGTTCAATTTTGAGTTCTATAATCCACTGTTATTGTAAAAAGACACTTTCTTTAATATATTAAACCTGCAAGCTTCTTTCATTGTTATTGTTAGACTCTCTTTTATCTTTGTCTATGCCTATGAGTTAAAATCATTCTTTTGTCTATGTTTAATGGTCCCATGGTAATTTTCATCTTACTTTTGACTGTTAAGCAAGAATCATAAGCATCCTTTGCTAGTTTGTTGACCCATCATATATATTGCCTATGTATGTTCTAGTTAATTCAGTAAATAAGAATGTCATCCAAAAATACAATGACAAAATTATCCAAGTAATTTCTAAAAACTCCATTCATTAAACACATGAAGATAGTTGGTGCATTCGACAACCCATAAGGCACCACTATAAACTCGTAATGACTATACCTTGTTCTGAAGGCAGTCTTATTAATGTATTCATTTTTTATTCTCACTTGGTGATATCCATATCTGAGATCAATCTTGGAAAATATCCTTGGACCCCTTAGTTGATCAAACATATCATATATCCTTGGAAAAAGATACTTGTTCTTCATTGTTACCTTATTCAACTGCCTGAAGTCGATACAAAGTCTCAGTGTACCATCTTTCTTCCTCGGGAACAAAACTAGCACACCCCAAGGTGACACACTTGGGCGTATATAGCCCTTATTTAGAAGCTCTTCAAGTTGCATCTGCAACTCCTTCAGTTATGGCGTACTCATCCTATAAGGAGTCTTGGATACAGGTGTTGCTTCCGGCATCATATTTATAGAGAATTTGATATCTCTTTGTGGAGGAAATCCTAGTATCTCTTTAAAGACATCTTCAAACTCTTCCAGCATTGTGCAGTCTTCAACACTTGGCATTTTATCCTTGTGTGCCTCTTCCATGTGCGCTGCAAATACTTGGCATCCCTTCCTGAAATGTTTCTTCAATTGAAAAGTTGAAACTTCTCTTATAGTCACAGCCCTTGTAATTCCTTGAACTGTTCTCAAATTTCCTTACTCATCCAGAAAAGTAAATGCCTTATTATAATAGTCCAGGATAGCATGATGTTGGTCCAACCAATCCATGCCAATGAGGCAATCATACGAACCCAAAGGTATGATGTTTAAATCAAATTTTCTACACAGTCCATTCATATTCATTGAACATGCCTTAACCATCTCATTAATTTTCTTTTTTTCTCTTATATCTAACTGCACCAACCAAGGTTTTCCAAGCTTGTTTCTCGTCAAATGGAATCTTTCCACCATTTTAGGATCTAGATAACTATGACTAGATTCTGAGTCAATTAAAATAGCAATAGGTTGGTCGTTAATCTTACCTTCCACCTTGATCATGTGTGGCTGGAACTCATCCTGCTTATTATCTAGCACTGTGTAAATATTAGGTACACTTCCACACATGCCTTCAATTGTTGCAACTTGTTGTACACTATGCGTAGACCTCACTTTTTCACCTCTTTGAGGAAAATATCTAAGCACATGATTTCTGCCACAACCCCGACATTGATTAGGTTGTTTCCTTGGTTTTTGTCCCACTAACTCAGTCATTCTGGGCTCCTTGAGAGTTGTTTGTCCTTGCACAGTATTTCTTAAAAATGGTGGCTTATCTCCCTTCTTCCTTTGTTCCACCTTACTTTTCATCTTGTCTTCAAAAGACTTTTGGAAGGTCGATATTCCCCTTTGTTGGTCATAGAGAAACTTAGTGCACCTTATCTTTTCTTCCAACGTCTTAGGGTCATCATACTATATATTATCATTGATAAATGAGGGCAACCCACTCAAGTACCTGTTAGTATTCAAATTCACAGTATTAAAATTTGGACTTTTGGTCATGACAGGCACGCTAGAAAAGGGACATTCCTACAGTGCCATTATAAAGCATCATATTATTTCTTGAATCCTTCACCAGATTCACTTTTGGGACATATCTAGATTGCTTATGTCTTTAATGGCAATTTTTGTGCCTATGGATTGAATTGCAACTTCTCTAGCAAATAAAAATGATTTCATTAAGCCAATTTTAGCTTTTGTGGTCAGTTTTATGTTATCCGGTCTTTATGCAGAGTTATTTATTTTAGTAAAAGTTTTGGGGGCTTTTTCTAACCATCAATCAGGAGCTTACAAGAAAAGCACCTGAAATATGGATCAACCACATATGTCAACATTAGTCAGGAAACATCATGAGTTAGAGCCACATCACACCAGTCAAGTCAAAGACAGCACACTAGCACCACACCAAGCCACGAAGTGGAGGAGTTATCCTAGCTGTGGAAAAATTTGTCTTGCCAACAGAAATCATTCCCATCTGTTCTCGAAGAACTTGTCTTTCCAAATAGAAGTCATTACCATATATTCAATAATTGGCATTCATCATGAAGGGATGTCATTCTTGTAGCCACGATCCGATATTTTCCCATTCCAATAGGTCATCGAGATGCAGGATCTGGAGTATGTGGATAACCATGGAGAAAGAAATTGGTTACTAAGAAGTCAGACTTAAATCAAGCCAAGTTTTTGGCCTTTATGACAGTGTTCCCATGGATGAAGATGAGAAGAGAACAATTGATTCAGAGGTAGAGCGAAGATCCCTATTTCAATTTTGATTCTATAGACATTTTTTAAGAAGAGTTTGAGTTCGCTATCCTAGTTCTCTATCAACCCGATGGCCATGGAATAGAAAAATATGGAAATGGTTGGGTTGTGTTGGATTTCAATAATAGAAATATTGTTGTTAAGTTCCACATTTATGAAAACATACACTAAATCTATTGCCGCAAATTCTAATGAAGAGAGCGTGAATGAAAGCGTGAATGGAGGATTACCAAAAGAGTTGACAAAGGGTGTATCGTGCTGCCACAAGTCAGGCTACCCTGTACCCCCTTATTGTAAAACTCCCTGCCCAGCACATGCCCATCATCCTCATCTTATTATGCATGTTTAATCTCAAATCATCGCCCTCTTATCATTCCTTGGATCCACTAGTAGTGGATCACAATTTTAGAGAGAACATGACTACAAAAGCAGAAGCAGTTGTGGAAAAGTTAAAGGAATCAGATGTGAACAAAATGGAGGAGGTAATATATGAGGTTAAACATGACAATAATGTGAACATAGAATGGACCATTTATAACACTCTGGCATCTGCATACATAAAGGCTAGCACCCTTGACAAGGCGGAATCTGCTTTGGAGGAGGTAAAGAGTATGTTTGTGTCAGATATGATGTTAGAATGGCCCATATCTTTCTGAGGGCTTGTGTCAAGAAAGGGTTGTTGGAAAAATCATAATTTATTCTTGGAAATCTCTTAGAGAGAGGGGGCGAACCAAATTTCAATACCTGTGAAATACTGGCTAAAGCATATATATTCAAAATGGGAAATTTGAGAAGGTTGTAGCAGCACTGAAGAAATTTGCATCGGTTGGAAAAGTTGTGCCATGGAAGACAAAGCCTGTCAATGTGCTAGCCATTCTAAAACATTTTGAGAATCATGGTGATGTAGAAAGTGTAGAGGATCTTCTAAAACTGCTCAGAGATATGAACTGTGTAGACACTAATGAAATGTTCATTCATGCAGACATTAAGTGGATACCCTGTTCTTGCAGATTTGATAAATTTTATATGAAGGTACAGGTTATGAAAGTTTTCTAGGCTTCTTTTATCAGTTTTTACAGTAGCAAACAAGTGGCAGCATATCGATTCGATGAGGATTTCCAGGAGGGAAGTCACAGGTGGTAAAAGTTTTAGTCGAAGGATTAATTCTAGGACATGTGGCAGACAGTCAAAGAGATGGAAATCAGTTTCTAATTCTAGGTGGCAACTTAAGAGTCGAGTCAATTTTTGATAAAGATTTAATTCCTTGCATTTAGGATTTGATTCGTAGTTTTTAATAAGACAGTTTTGATTTAGTTTGACAGATGGCTTTTCAGATCCATCTCTTTAGGATCTAATCTCATCTATTATAACTAGATTAGATTTAGTAGATATTCGATCCCTTCTTCAAGGATCTTAATTAATCATTGTAAGACTATAAAGACAAAACATTTCGACAGAGAGAGGGTGAGAGGCCGGAGAAGGAATTTGATGAGATATCCATCCAGTGGGTGTTTTTGTAAGCCTGAGGGCATCTTATTCTATGATCACTTCTGACATTGAATATCTATGACAATTGTTTTATCAGATTGTGATTTCCCTTGTTTTACACTCTATTTTTCACCTTCCTTGTTTTACACTCTATTTTTCATCTTGCTTGAAGAATTGCAGACATTGAGAATCAATGGATGCCCATGGATAATAGATTATTGAGCGGTAAAAATTTTGTTGCGACTGCCTACTATTTGTGTGTTTTTCTTTCAAGTACCATTTCATCCATTTGACAAAGAGAATCTTGGTTTTATGGGTATTCTATTTTTTGTTTATTCCCTATTCGTCTACCCATTTTCATATAAACTTCTTATCTGATATGAAATTTAATTGCCTTCAATCAACAAGGTTTTTACTTGACTCCATTCCCAATGATGTTTCATTGATCTACATTTATCTTGTTCCTTTATTCTTTCTCTTTTGCTTTACCGGATCCACCTTCTTTCAAAACCCAAAACACATCCTTATTTATAAAATCATTGCAATAACTAAGATGCGCTAGGCTTGACCCTATAGCAATCTAGGGGCAACTTCTAGCACTAACATCTTTTGGCGTCGTTTTCGGGGACGAATCATCGAAGAAATATTCCCTAGGATAACGACAATGATCAGATCCTCTTCTTGATTGTGAACAGGAAGAGGACATATTCTTGACTGAAGATCTTTCACCATGGTGACTCCACTGTCTAAAGATTAAAAGGTGACTCCACTAAGGATCCAACTATGGAAGCCATTTTGGCGCAAAGGTTTGCCTTTTGTGATTTTTTTAATATAGTTGGTTTTCCAAACCCACTGCTTAGTAGAGGTGAATGGGAAGGTATCCTTCCTACATTTAAAGGTGAAAATTGGTAGGTTATGGCTGAGCATCTGCTGGATCTTCACAATTTTGTTTATGAACGTCAGATTGTGCATGAGGATGTCCAGATCAAAATTTTCAGATACTCATTGAAGGGAGAAGCCCTTGATTGGTGCAAATATCTTCCAGCTTCAAGTATTAACTCATTGGCAAGTTTTCATGATGCTTTCAATATATTTTATAAAGAAACATTTTCAGCTGAAAGTCTTTTTGAAAATTGTTGTGATGTATTTGAGAAGCATATTCAGCAGAAAGCATATTTTTCCTCTATTTGCCAGAATAAAAATCATGTTAGTGAGGAAGATCTTCAAGATACCATGGATGATAATGTTGAGGAAGAAAGAAATGTTTTTTCAAAACTATCTTAAGACCATATTGTTGATAAAAATATGAAAAAATCTTCATCTTTGTCATTTGAATTTTATCATGTTGTTCCAAATTATGATGAATTTAGTAATGATGATCTTGACATTCTAGAGCTCGATGTATCTATGGTGACGGAATATGACTAGCAAGTTCATGAAGGTATTCAGTTCATCATCTATGAACAATTAGAGCTAGTGTATGACAGTCATTTTGTTGACTATCATGATGGAATTGTTGATGTTTATGTTCAAGGAACTTGTTATCAGATTCAGGATAACCTTGATGCCTTTGATTGCCAATGCCCGGAAAATCTTCATGCTCTCTTTCCAGCAGAACAAATGAAGTATCATTTGATAATTGAAATAGAGGAACAATGTGACCTTTTGTATCAGCTGGAGATGCAGCACAGTTGGTGGGATCCTATGGCTGTCTACATAGAGATGGTTTTTTCAGAAGCTTTCAGTTTTGCAACTTTTGGAATTAAAACAGTATGGGATTGTAAGTATATATTGCAACTTAAAAAATTTCAACAAGTCATGAGGTCTTCTCTAAATTTTATTTCCATACAAGAATATTTTTCAGTCAGCTGGATGATATTATGGCTTCATTGGAAGCATGATTTCACATGATTAGCCATTTTTTACTGGTTAGAAGTAGGAATAAGATAGAAGAATAAGCTCACCATACGAGTATTAAGATTCTTTTCAGATTGTTAGTTTGTAGTAGTAATTTTGTTTTCAGTAGTGTGTTCAAAATTCGAATAAAGATTGCAGAGATCTGGTGATAGTATGAATGACTCTACAAACCCCATGGACTAGGCATGGCATAAATGTGGATGTTTGCATAGGCAAAAGTTTATGGGTTGCGTTGCACGGATGCAAAGAGGAAAGGGCACAATGGTCTACTTGTTCTTGATGCCTCATAGAGAGAGCATCATCCCCATTTGGAGCAAGTGTTAGTATTCAAATTCACAGTATTAAAATTTGGACTTTTTTTCATGACAGGCATGCTACTAGAAAAGGGACATTCCTGCAGCGCCATTATAAAGCATCATATTATTTCTTGAATCCTTCTCTAGATTCATTTTTGGGCCATATCTAGATTGCTTATGTTTTTATGGAAATTTCCATGCCTATGGATTGAAATGCAGTTTCTCTAGCAAATAAAAATGATTTCATTAAGCCAATTTTATCTTTTGTGGTCAGTTTTATGTTCTCGAGTCTTTATGCAGAGTTATTTATTTTAGTAAAAGTTTTGGGGCCATTTTCTAACCATAAATCAAGAGCTTACAAGAAAAGCATCATAAATATGCATCAACCACATATGCCATCATTAGTCACGCAACATCATGAGTTAGAGCCACATCACACCAGTCAAGTCAAAGACAGGGCACTAGCACCACACCAAGCCACAATGAGGAGGAGTTATCCTGGCTATGGAACAATTTGTCTTGCCAACAGAAATCATTGTCATATGTTCTCGAAGAATTTGTCTTGCCAAATAGAATTCATTGCCATATGTTCAATAATTGACATTCATCATGAAGGGATGTCATTCTTGCAGCCACGATCTGATATTTTCCCATTCCAATAGGTCATCAAGATGCAGGATCTAGAGTATGTGGATCTACCATGGAGAAAGCAATTGGTTACTAAGAAGTTGGACTTAAATAAAGCCAAGGTGTTGGCCTTTATGACAGTGTGCCCATGGATGAAGAGGAGAAGAGAACAATTGATTCAGAGGTAGAGCGAAGATCCCTATTTCAATTTCAATTCTATATACATTTTCGAAGCAGAGTTTGAGTTCGCTATCCTATATATTTTGATCTTTCTTATAAATCAACCCGATGGCCATGGAATCGAAACAGATGGAAATGTCTGTTTTGTGTTGGATTTCAATAATAGAAATACTGTTGTTAAGTTCCATGATTCTGAAAATAGACGTTGAAGTTGTTTACGCAAAGTCTAACGAAGAGAGATTGAATGAAAGCGTGAATGGAGGATTGTCAAAAGGATCGATAAAGGGTGTATCATGTTGCCACAAGTCGGGCTACCCTGTACCCCCTTATTGTAAAACTCCCTGCCTAGCACACGCCTATCATCCTCGTCTTATTCTGCATGTTTAATCTCAAATCATTGCCCTCTTATCATTCCTCAGATCCACTAGTATTGGATCACAATTTTAGAGAGAACGTGACTGCAAAAGTAGAAGCAATTGTGGAAAAGCTAAAGGAATCAAAAGTGAACAAAATGGAGGTAATAGATGAGGTTAAACATGACAATAATGTGAACACAGACTAGGCCATTTATAACACTTTCGAAGCTGCATACATAAAGGCGGGCACCCTTGACAAGGAAAAATATGCTTTGGAGGAGGTAAAGAGTCTTTTTGTGTCAGATATGATGTTAGAATGGCCCATATCTTTCTGAGGGCTTGTGTCAAGAAAGGGTTGTTGGAAAAATCAGAATTTCTTCTTGGAAATATATTAGAGAGAGGGGGTGAACCAAATTTCAATACCTGGGAAATATTGGTTGAAGGATATATATTCAGAATGGGAAATTTGATCAGGTTGTAGAAGCACTAAAGAAATTTATATCGGTTGGAAAAGTTGTGCCATGGAAGCTAAAGCATGTCAATGTGCTAGCCATTCTAAAACATTTTGAGAATCATGGTGATGTAGAAAGTGCAAAGGATCTTCTAAAACTGCTCAAAGATCCGAATTGTGTAGACACTAGTGAAATGTCCATTCATGCAGACATTAAGTGGATATCTTGTTCTTGTAGATTTGATAAAGTTTATATGAAGGTACAGATTATGAAATTTTTCCAAGCTTCTTTTATCAGATTTTACAGTGGAAAACAGGTGGCATCATATCGATTCAATGAGCATTTCCAAGAGGGAAGTCACAGGAGGTAAAAATTTTAGTCAAAGGATTATTTCTAGGACATGTGGTAGACAGTCAAAGAGATGGAAATCAGTTTCTAATTCTAGGTGGAAGTTTAAGAGTCGAGTCAAGTTTTGATAACCATTTTATTCCCTGAATTTAGTTTTTAATAAGGCAGTTTTGATTTAGTTTGACAGATGGATTTTCAGATCCATCTCTTTAGGATCTAATCTCATCTATTGTAGCTAGATTAGATTTAGTAGATATTTGATCCCTTCTTCAAGGATATTAATTAATCATTGTAAGACTATAAATCCAAAACATTTCAACAGAGAGAGGGGGAGAGGCTCGAGAGGGTGAGGCCGGAGAAGGAATTTGATGAGATAGCCATCTAGTGGGTGTTTTGTAAGCTTGAGGGCATCTTATTCTGCGATCTCTTATGACATTGAAGATCTATGACAATTGTTTTATCAGATTGTGATTTCCCTTGTTTTACACTCTGTTTTTCACTTTCCTTGTTTTACACTCTGTTTTTCATCTTCCTTGAATGAATTGCAGACATTGATAATCAATGGCTTCCCATGGATAATAGATTATCAAGCGGTAAATATTTTGTTGCGACTACCTACTATTTGTGTGTTTTGCTTTCAAGTACCATTTCATCCATTTGACAAAGAGAATCTTAGTTTGATGGGTATTCTAATTTTTATTTATTCCCTATTCTTCTACCTATTTTCATATAAACTTCTTATCTGATATGCAATTTAATTGCCTTCAATCAATAGGGTGTTTACTTGAATCCATGCCCAATGGTGTTTCATTGATCTGCATTTATCTTGTTCCTTTATTATTTCTCTTTCTCTTTACCTGATCCACCTTCTTTCAAAACCCAAAACACATCCTTATTTATAAAATCATTGAAATAACTAAGATGTGCTAGGCTTGACCCTATAGTAGTCTAGGGTCAACTTCTAGCACTAAATTTAGTTATGAGTATGAGTCAACTTCTAGCACTAACTTCATGAATGAAACATACTTCAGCAACTCTAAGAACTTGACCCTTCAAGTTGACCCTAAATTATAGCACTAACTAGCACTAACTTCTTAGAGTTGTCGAAGTAATGTTTCATTCATTCACTTGTTCATCCTTGATGAATGAAACATACTTCATCAACTCTAAGAATATTCTTTTGTACTTGTCTATCATCATGCTCTCGAGCTTGAGTTCAAATAACTCCTTCATTTTCATGTCATAGTACCACTTGGTTAAGTATTTCTTTTGTAAATACCTCTTGAACTCCCTCTAAGTAAATTTCTTCTCATCAATGTGTTGCACTTGTACATATTGATCCAACCACATTGATGCTTTTCCATTGAGTTGATAAATGGTTATTCACCCTTATTCCTATGAAGTGCAATTATGAAGCTCGAAGTATTTCCTCATAACCAGCAACCAAGTTTCTACATCCTCATCCTTCTTATGCTCACAATCAAAAGTAGGAGGCTTGATCTTACTCATTTCTCCCCGTAACTCATCCACCCCAGTCCTCCTCTTATGATTTCTATCAAGAGATGGACTTGAGCTACTATGTGCTTTCTTAAATGAATGCTTTGGTGAATGGTGATGTTTCCAATCAGCATCTCTTCTTTTCTCATCATGAGACCTGCGACTTCTTGTCCTACTTGTCTATGTCTCCTTATCCATTTTCTTTTCTATTATGTCCAATATCTGCATCAATTTGACATTGAAGTCATCTTGTTGCTCTCTGGCTCTCATAAGAATTTCATTATCATCTTTATAGATTTGGACATATTTTTACAGTCCATTTATGGTTTCTACCAAGTTCATGTGCTCCTCCTTGGATTATGTACCATCAGCACCCAAACCAACATACAAGTCTTTGAATTCATCATCAGAACCGTAATTCCTATGTGCATCTTCCATGATTTTAACCTTTTGCACTGACTCTGTCCTACTCTAATCGCTGCTAATTCTACAAAATGTGTAGGAAATTAGGATTTTTTAGATGATTTCATGCTACAACTACATGAAAATTTTGCACCATTTTGTCATTATCCTTTCTTCATATTTCTTGGATGATTTTAACATCCCAGTTTCTAGTGCACACACCATGCATCAATACTTTGTGCACATCACATCTTTGCACTACGCACCAAAATTCTCTGGGCATAATAAACTATGCACTGCGCAACACCAGAATGTAACCCACATGTTTATTTCATGCTAATTTCTGGCCCATACAAGTCCAGTGTTGAACCAATTGCTCTGATACCATAATGTGACGTACCCATCCTCCCAGGATGGCCACATCACACAAATCCTTCCAACTTCAACTCTAATACTATAATGTAACGTTACCCAGCTTATTGTTGAGAAGAGATACATCAAAAATTCTAGTGCGCAATTAACATTAAACTACGCGAAATCACTCAAGGAAGTGTGCACAACCCAAACTAGTTCACGCCACACCATAGTTCCTCTTTTTTATACATATTATAATAGTGGAAGTAACATGATATATAATTGTACACTCATGCACACTAGGCACACCGACGTTACAGAATGTGATATCACTCCAAACATGTGAACACTATTGTGCGCATAATCATATGGAGAATTTGAATACCCAACGTATATAATTGTTCTGATTTCACTTGCAGGTCTTACTTTCCTGAGCGCATAGACTACATTCCAATGCACACAGTGAAACCAGTCACTTATGAACATAGAACACTTTTATCACGCATGGTACCTCTAGCCTCCCCTAGGAAGATCTTGACCATTTACTAGGACTAACTTAACATAAGTTACTTATCAACTAGCATACTCTACATATTCAAAAACTAAGCTAAATACTCACATCACACTTACAAAATAGACAACATTAACATAATAACAACCATTATTCATATGCAACACTATGAAATTAATAGATCATAACATATACAAATGAATAAGCATGCAGTAAACAGACAAACACATAAGAACACTTATCTTTTATGAAAAGACACCAACTACACACGTGACTCAAACGTTCCTCCCAATCGTAGATGTTGTTCCTCATAATATTTCAGCAATAGGTCACCCATGTGCTGGGGCTCGAACTCCACCAGATAAAAAGGATTCCTAATGCCAATCTATGATCTAACAAATAGCGGAATTGCTTAGTCTAAGGTGTCAACTGTTGCAACTAGTGTATAGTCTCGCATTCCCCACATGCATGTCCCACCCCAGGAAGTGTGCCCATTCTCTTCTCAATAGTCTTTCAGCTTCCCCACTTCACTTCCAGGGCTTCAACAAAAATTTGAATCAGGAAGTCTCAGAGCACTGCAACTAATGCCTAGTGCACCAGGGAACAATTCCCAACCAATCTCTCACCTGGAGAGATTTCTCACGGGCCTGACAACCCATTTCTTCAATCATACCAAGCTTTTCCTAAGCATAGGTTTAAGCCAACTGATAATAAGTTATAGCGAAATACCTATTTCTTCACAGAGGAAGTTTTGTCTCAAGGTTTTCCTGAATGAGTCACCTCCCCAAATTACACTAAGGCCAACAATATATATTGCATGCCTTCAACTCAACACTTGTCACCTTCATAATTTACTTTAGCCACTTGGTGACTTGTTCCCATCCCTCAAGAACTTAGGATAAATAATATATCTGTAAATTACACTTTTCAGAAATATTATTAAAATATTCCCCCCTTTTCCCTTTTTTCAATGGAGTCAACCCCCATCTCTTTTCATCTAAGTCATTATGTGTGCAACGATGTAATATATTAATAACTTGAGTGTGATACACTTTACAAGAATAAGCACACTAGCCTATTTGTGTCCCAACTCACCATCCCAATAGTCACATGGGCTCTTCGGCCTCAAACATATACATATATATACATCACAATCATTCATGTGCACTTACTTGTGTGCATGAAACACTATGGAATATGTGCACCCTCTCTTGATGCGAAATTGACACGCAGTAGCTCAGGTATACGCAACACTGTGGAATATGCACACATTTTCCTTGATAACCAACCTCATGCATTCCACTGGTGCATGCAGTACCAAAACCTGGTATCAACGACTCACCAGCCTATATGTATCATTACATCATGCACTACTCAGGTGCATGAAAAAAAAAATGAATCACCGACCTAAATGTGCAACTATCAATGGGGTGCGGGTTAGGGATATTACAAATATACTACTAGTTCAAGAGGCCATACACTCAAGTCAAAATCGTGGGGAGAGATGAATGGCTATCAAAATTGAGATAGTTAATTCCTTCAACAGAGTCATCCACTGATCCAGAATGGATCCAAGAGCCAAGATGGGGTCTAGGAAAACCTAAAAATAAAAGTGCTCAAAATCACTTCAAAATGAACGTGTGTGTAGACCTCATCTATATGAACCCAATGCAACTTGAACAGGCTCAAACGGACACCATATGTGAAATATATCCCGATCTGTTCATTTTTCCAAATAGGAAAAATTTTGTTGATTGTACAGTCGGTGCATTTTGTACAGTGTTGACATGGCAGTTGAATGTATAGGCCATATAGACACACAGGTGAGGTGGCAGGGTGTGTTGGCATGGTTACATGGATAGGTGCTGACATGGGAAAGTGTAGATGTGTACGAGTCAAATTGTGACACATAGCACCACTGCAAGGGTGATACATGGCACGGGATGACATGGCAAGGTCCGTACAGCAGGCTGATGTGGCAAGGTTCGTACGGGATAAATGGAAGGATGACGTGGCAAGTACAGTGGAAAGCTGACTTGTTAGACAGGTGGATGAATTGTTGGTTGACACATGTCCTTTTTTGGATGAATAGCATGGTGCCACATGGCCCAACCTTGGGCTGCCACGTGGGAACCCTTCATTGGTTAGTTGTCTTGGAAAACGTTTGTGACTCAAGGGGAGTCGAACCTGCGACCTCCGGGCAAGGGGGGAGCGGCTTGGTAGGGTCGGGCTACCATCCCGTTGTTGGAGCTCAGAAATGTCCTATTCTCATCCACCTTTCCCTTCATCATTCTTCACATTTCATCGCCCCATTAACATTTCACGATATCATTTCCATAAATATACTTGGGTTTCATCTTATTGTTCTCCACTTTATTCATTTTAGTATTTAAAAGGAATTTGTGATTAAATGTTAGAAAATCAACATGTTTTCATATATATCTCAAATATGTGTGATCTTTGTAATGTGTAGGAATATGTGAAGGATTAATTCAAAGAACTTCTCTAATACTTCCTCCACCATTTCAATATTTGAGGAGATAATTCAAGCCCATTCCAAGGAGAAGATCATGGAGATTTGGTTGGAATATATTATCTAAGATATATGAGAGATATGTGTGAGGATTTAAAGGGATTATATTTTGTAATAATGGTAAATAGGTTGAGAGAAAAGTGGATCTGTAATAATGAGATGATTATATTATCTTCAAGGCTCTCATGTATAAAAGAGAGTGCTCTCTTCTCATGAGGATTCAAGTAGAAGAGGAATTAAGATTATTCAATTATGATCAATTAAAATTCAATCAGTTGTAAGTAGAGAATTAGAGTAATCATTAATGGTAGTCATTAGGATTCGAAAGAGAAAGGGATTCTTAGCTTTGATTCATGGTTTTGGTTTTCATGCTTTCATTATTATGTTATGAAGATTGATTTGGTTATTTTAATATAAGATTGCTTCATTAGAGTGAGCTCACATATATTGTTGTGTCATTCAACTCTTCACTTGTTATATCTATTTTTCCTTCATGTAGTTCTCCATTTCTAGATTAATTTCATTTACGCAATTTTCCATTCCTAGATTAATTTCATTTACGCAATTTCCCATTCCTAGATTAATTTCATTTACGCAATTTCCCATTCCTAGATTAATTTCATTTACGCAACTAGATTAATTCAATTTCAGTCATGTGTTAGATTAATGATTCAATTTCAGTCATAGCTTAAACATTAGATTAGATTAGTCTCACTTTAATCTTGCATATACTTTGTGTGTGCTTCGTCAGTTTACGACCCTCGAGTTGAAAAATTAGATAGTTCGGTAAATACTACAATGCAATTAATTCAACATTAGTTTGGCCCAATGTAACGATTGTTGTTCCTTTTTCAAGTTGTGTTGTTCCTTTGAATATAACAATTGTCGTTCCCTTTACGATTGTTGTTCCTTTACAGGTGTTGCATATCTGGAGGCTGGGTATTGAAAACAGAAGGTAAGAACCTACGTAGGCAACAAGTAAAATGCTTGTGCCAGTGCCTACCTTTGGTTAATGCATAGAGGTTGTTTTTAGGACATCTTTAGAGCCCAATACCCATCCACAATGGTTCTTAACAACCATAGTCTAAAACTTTTATTTAAAGTGATTTGGTTGTAAGTTCGGGCAAAGTTAAGGGTTGGGGCCTAGCCCCAGCCCCCATTGATTACATACAACCTATTGCATAGAACCATCACATATGTGATCCAGGTGGATATCGGTGGCCACCCACCTTTTTCGACTAGCTCAAAACAGTTTTCTGGCAATTTTGGCAATTTACTATTTTTAGCAGGTTTTAACTTCCAGGGCCATTTTGAGGGCCTAAATGAAGGTTTTTAGAGATCAAGGTTATCAATGATAGCCTAAGGAAACATTGAGCCCCAAAAATAAATCTAATCGACGATACCTTTCAAACGAGCTATCATACGCCTAAAACGAAGATCGTATGAAAAATTTACGACCCCGGGAAGTTGATGTACTAACTTACCCAAACGGGGCCCACATGAATTTTGGAGCTTCAACTCCTAAGGTTAGATTTTTGGATGTCTAGAGTTTTTGGCATTCTTGTTTATGTAAAAATTCCTTCATAGCCTCATTGTAATCATCTTCTAGCGAATGCGAGTGGCCGTCACATCTCCTCTCAGAGATAAGATGCCACCATTCTAGCGAGTCTTTCACTCTATATTTTTACAGTCTTTGTACATTTCTTTCATTAATAGAAATCATGTATTACTGTATATATGTGTTTATGGTTGCATCTCTAATACATTTATGTTATCTTATTGAATATATGCGATATATCTGTGCATTTGTTTATTATATCCCCGTTCGCATTTCATGCCGAAAATAATCTGGATCAGTGGTATCAGAGCAGGTTGCTCTTGATCATTTTTTTCAGTGCATGTCCCCGAAGAGGTCTGAGTATAGAAATTTGGGTCTCAAGCTTGTCTCTCTTGAATACAATCTCTCTCACACACCCAATAAACCCTCAATGGTGGAAGAAAAGAAAAACGACGGAGCAGACGATCCTATCAATATGTTGCTTGAGCAAGCTCTCACGCGACAGAGGGACAAAATGATGGAGAATTTTTCCCACATCCTTAAACACTTGTCGATAGCATCAGACACATCTTCATCAAGCAGCCACTTTGGAGGCACCTCTCCTTTCAAGGTACAAGTTAATTTTGATATTCTTGTATTTGAAGGACAGATAGATGCAGAAGCCCTAGAAAAATGGTTAACTCTACTAGAAGGTTATTTCTCTGTTCACAATTTTTTCGACAAAGAATCACCTTCACACTCCTTAAAGCTCTCCCTCATGTCAAACATTGGTGGGAAACTTACTGGGAGAAAATTTCCACAGAGCATTCTAGAATATATGGGGTTGATCCCACTTGGGATTTTTTTGTGGATGCGGTAAAGGAACAGTATTATCCTGTTGGCAACTATGAGGACCAATACATGAGATGGACCACACTATGGCAAGAGAGGGGCCAAGAAGTTACGGAGTTCACTAATACCTTCCATACCTTGTGCACCAAGCTGGGTATCAAAGACTCTGAGCGACATTTGGTTCTGAAATACCATGGGGCTCTACACAGATATATCCAGACTGAAATGGATTTTCTGGACATCTCATCACTCGGTGTTGCTTATCGATATGCTATTAAAATTGAGTAGAAATTTAAGCACAAGAACAAACGGGAATTTGGGTCTGCAAATCAGCAACAACCAAAGTATGACAAAGACGGCCCTAACAAACAGTCTCCTGAAAACCATTCCAAGACATAGGAAAAGAAGGGTCATGGGAAGACAAAGAAGGACACCAGAAAATGGTGTGATTTCCTCAAAAGCCCCTGGCACAACACCGATGAATGTCGCTCAAAATAGTCATTGGTGGCCGAGATCAAAGACAAGGAGCCAAACCTTGATTCAAAATCCGATTCTGAAAATATTGGTAAAGGACATATCATTGACGTAGACACTACAGCAATTCAACCAGAAGAACCAACAGATCCTGAAGAGGGGGAGTGCATTTTTCATTCACAGATGTGGGTGAAGGGGACCCCTCTGCATTTTATTGTTGATAGCGAAAGCGAGAAAAACCTCATCTCAACAGAGGTCATCAAACAGTTGGGATTGTTGACAACACCACACCCGCATCCATACAACATCGGGTGGCTTTGGCAAGGACGAGATCTCTGTGTCAGCCAACAGTGTTGATTGTAATACGACATCCAACCCTTCAAGGATATGGTATTATGTGATGTTGCCCCACTGGATGTCTGTGATGTTCTCTTGGGACAACCATATATGTTGAGATGCCATGTTGTTTATGAGTCTCGACCCTATAGTGTCATTGTTACTTTGGGGGGTCATCTCTACAAGATACCAGAGGTAGTTCCAACTATTGTTCCACCTAAAAAGTGTTGCAAGGTAGTATCTCATACTGCAAAATTCATCTTCTTCACAATCTGTTCAAAAGGGGAATAAAAGGACACTGCAACCACTACAGCCTCGCCCCTTGCACCTTCTATCCAACAGAAGCAGGTCGACAAGGTTGCAGAAAAGAGAAAAGATTCATTCTACACACCTTCCTGTTATAACCCTAAATTGCACCACACATGCTTACCTGGCATCAGGCCAACTCATATCCCTTCCTTGCCAAAGCCATGCTGAGGAACCTCTTTGAAAATCCTTTTGAGTGAAGCCAAACGTGCCCTAACTCACTATTGCACGCGTTGGAATGCTGGCAGGCCTTCTACTGCACGTGTTGGAACGTTGGATGGTCCACTACAGCCCGCGTTTACCTAACAAAGCACAAAAATAGGAAAGTTTCTGACGGGACAAAAAGCTATGGGTCAGTTAACTAGAACTCCCRGCCATGCATGGCTGAGAGTTCATCCAAAACCCTAGCTCCTTCTAGCCTATAAAAGAAGGGGTAGGGGTACTATTTGGAGGAGGAAAAATATAGCAAAGAAACTCTGCCCAATTGCCGAATCCATTTGTCCCAACCCTTTAGCCTTTCCTCAAGCTTAAGGAGAATTCAAGCAAAGCAGTTGGAGGACAAAGAAGAGGAGGAGCCCAGGATCAGGATTGAGGAACAGTGGTCGGTCTCTATCATTATTGTAAGTTGATTCATCTTGAGATTAATAAAAGAATACTTTTCCCATCCCAATGCACGAGTTATATATATTTTATTTGATTTATGCTTAATCTCTAACCCTCAAGTAGAAAAATAGCATGCATGTGTAGTGTTTTGTCTCGATTGCAGGATTGTCTTTGGAAGAAGCAGCGCAAGAAAGCGGGTAAAGTGCAACAGAGGATCTACACCAAACATCGATAAAAAGGTTAGTAGGTCTTTTCCATGCTTGTGTGTGAAAAAAGGGGTTTGAGTATTGGGGTGATAGGTTAAAAGTGATTTCTTTAAGGTCATGATCTGCATACAAGTTCAGCCCTAGCTTGTTGGTCCGTAGGGTATTATTTCCCAAAAACACTTCCTCTCATGTAGCTTGACTTGTTGAACAGCCTCAGCTTCAACAGGTTCATGACAGACTTCCACAAACTAAGCAGCGCGACGTCTCTAGCAATAAAAGAAGCTCACCAAGATGCAGATCTAGAAAACGCTTTTTCCTCTCCCCTAGGAACTCAATGCAATGGATACCATTTCTTCCTAAGGAGGGAGGATTGATCCAGGTGGATATCAGTGGCCACCCACCTTTTTCGACTAGCTCAAAATAGTTTTCTGGCAATTTTGGCAATTTACTATTTTTAGCAGGTTTTAACTTACGAGGCCATTTTGAGGGCCTAAATGAAGGTTTTTCTAGATAGAGGTTATAAATGATATTTGAAGGAAACAATGAGCCCCCAAAATGAATCTCCTCAACGATACCTTTCCAGCGATCTATTATATAGCTAAAACGGAGATCGTATGCAAAAGTTACGACCCCGGGAAGTTGATGTACTAACTTACCCAAACGGGGCCCACATGACTTTTGGCGCTTCATCTCGTAGGGTTAGGTTTTTGGATGTCTATGGTTTTTGGCATTCTTGTTTATTGTAAAAAATCCTTCAGAGCCTCATTGTAATCATCTTATGGCAAATGCGAGTAGCTGTCACCTCTTCTCAGAGATAAGCTGCCACCATTCTAGCGAGTCTTTCACTCTGTATTTTTACAGTCTTTGTACATTTCTTTCTTTAATAGAAATCGTGTATTACTGTATATATGTGTTTATGGTTGCATCTTTGATATATTTATGTTATCTTATTGAATATCTGCAATATCTCTGTGCATTTCTTTGTTATATCTATGCTCGCATTTCGTGCCAAAAATAGTCTGGATCAATATGACCACTCCTTACACGTTGGCGCACGTGGATAACCATTGGAGCCTAGCCCCCGATTGCATGGGAATATGCATATGACCCAGACCTCTTTTTAAAATTTTATCACGGATAGATGAGGGTTAGTTCTAGTTGGTCAGGCTACCCTGTCGACCAGGGCATGTAACTTGGGGCCTAAATGACTGGGGCACTAATAGTATTGGCACATGGAGGGATAGAGCTTGGCCACGTGGGCCATAACATAGGACCAGGGGCCTATTTCATAGGGGGGAAATGAATCAACGCCATGCCAGGGCCACATGGAGGGTGCCCATATGACTAGGGGCCCACGTGAAGGGGGATGTGACCTATATTTTTGAAAAAGTGGGTTTGCTAATTTATAATATAAGATTTTATTTTTTTTGTCAGCGGTTTTGGATGGATTTAATCCATTTTTGCAGGATCTTGGGCCCTTTTTGAGACCAGATCTTGGGGGGAAGTTGGGAGTTTGTTACCCACTTCAAACCTATATAAACTAGAGGTTCTTGAAGCTAATAGAGGGGAGGTTCAGATCAAGAAAATTCTTATGAATTATTGTGGCAAAGCCATTTTTATGTAGGGAAGCTATTGATGATCACACCTTTGAAGGCCATTTTTGGGAGCTTCGTTCATCTGTTTTCAGTGCCGTCAATTTTGATGGGTTCTTGAGATCTAGAAGAACACAGCTAGCTCATATTTTTAATCCATTGGCACTTTTATGATGTACATTTGAAGCTTCGAATAGAAATAAGAAAGCCTCACCCACTGAGACAAAATCTGGGAGACGTAGGCAAGATTGTTGAACTCCATTATCACTTTGGTGTTTATGGTTTGTTTTTCTTCATGCTTATTTATAGATCTGTATATTGCTTAATGGTTGCTATGTTTCCTCTTTAATTCTTCCTCTTTCATTAGTTTCCTAAATGGTAAAATAACTCATGAAAAACAACTCAACCATTGTCGTTAAAAGATCTTTTCGGATCAAGTGGTATCAGAGCTAGTTGACGGTTGGATTTTGAGTTTGCATGTTTACCAGGGAAAATCTCATCTCATTTGAGAAAATGGCATCGAAAGAGGGACTTTCTCAAGATGAGAAGGATTTTCGAAAAACTCTCTTTTCCATGGAAGGGATGGTGAAAGTGTTGTATGAAGAGTACTTGGAACGAAAGAGATTGGTTCAAGAGAAATATTTAAAGAAAGACAAAAGCAAAGAAAAATTGAAGGAATTGTCTTCTACACTGAATTCAGAAAACATATCTAAGGTATGCAGTAGAAGTCATTCATCAATTTCGCATTGTTCCCATCAAGATGGTTCTTTTGGTGCATTTGAAAAACATACAAGAGGTATAGATTTGAAATTGCTAACCAAGATGGGTTATGAAGGAAAGGGTCTTGAAAATAAGGGCCAATGTATCGTTAATCCTATGGAGGTTGTGGAAATACCTCGTTATTTAAGATTGGGATATGGCAAAGTGGAGATTGGAGAATGCTACAAAACCTTGAAAGCAAGTGATGCTTCAAATGACCAGCCTAAGTCATTGTGGGAACAATTCATGAAAGGTGATGGTGTATCACTCCATGATGGTGATAGTGAATGCAAGTCATATCCAAAGAAAAGTGAAGATCAGAAAGAAAGGTATAATGGTCATGGTTTTTCCAAATCTCTTTTTTATTATAAAAAGCATAATCATGTAATCCAAAACTTGTGGAATATGTATCCTTGTATGTTTTGTCATTCACCCAAGCATTGTGTGGCCAAGTGTTGGAAGAGACAATATTTGTACAGGAAATTTTTGTCAAACGGGAAGGAGACACAACTTAAAGACTCAACTCCACAATGGAAGAAAGAGAAGGGAAAATAGGTCTAGATGACAAAAACCTAATTCACTTATTGCAACAAGGGTGGACATCAAAACACTAAATGTTGGAAGCTTAATCTAGAGCTTCGTCCAAAGAAGGACAAAAGGATTGTGCATGTAATCACAAAGGAAGAGGCAGTACCAGCGAAGCAAGAGGAACACCATGAAGGAAATAAAATAGTCACTTAGTTATGACAGAAGTGGATGTCACATCTTCATTGTATTTTGCTTCCATTAATGTAATCACAAATGTTGTAATGATGACATGTTATAACATCATTTTGAACAACATAGTGTTTTGTTTTATTCTTATGAGTGTGTAATCAGTAAGGTCCATTTTGTAACCTATTGGAGGACCAAAAGGTCTTTAGTGGGGAGGTGTGATCTAGAATGGATCCTAGAGCCAAGATGGGATCTAAGAAGGCCTAAAAAACAAAGTGCTCAGAATCGCTTCAAAACAAACGTGTGTGTATGCCTCGTCGATATGAACTCAACGCACCTTGGGCGAGATCAAACATACATCGTATGCAAAATATATCATGATCTGTTTGTTTTTCCAAACAGGCAAACTTTTGTTGATTGTACAGTCCGTACAGTGTTGACGTAGCAGCTGACTGTACAGGTCGTATGGTTGTACAGATGATGTGGCAGGCTGCGTTGGCATGTTGACATGGACAGGCACTGATGTTGGCAAGTGCATATGTGGACAAGTCAAATTGTGACATGTGGCACCACTACAAGGGTGACACATGGCACAGGATGATGTGGAAAGGTCTATATAGTTTGCTGACGTGGCAAGTTCTGTACGGGCTAACTGGCAGACTGACGTGGAAAGTACAGTGGCAAGCTAATTGGGTAGACATATGGATGAATTATAGATTGACATGTGTCCTTGTTCAGACGAATAGAATGGTGCCACATGGCCCAGTCTTAGGCTACCACGTGGCACCCCTTCATTGGTTAGTTTTCTTGCAAAATTTTTTGACTCAGGGAAAGTCGAACCCGCGACCTTTGGGGAGTGGGGAACGACTTGGCAGGGCCATGCTACCAGCCCACCCACAATGGTTCTTAACAACCATAGTCTAAAACTTTTATTTAAATTGATTTAGTTGTAAGTTCAGGCAGAGTTAAGGGTCGGGGCCTAGCCCCAGCCCCCGGCGATTCCATATGGCCTATTTCATAGAATCGTCACCTATGAACACTCCTTACACGTTGGCAACGTAGATAAACATTGGAGCCTAACCCCCGATCGCATGGGGATATGCATATGACACGAACCTCGAGCTAAACATTTAGCACAGATAGATGAGGGTTAGCGTCAATTGGTCGGGCTAGCCTGCTAACCAGGGCGCGTAACCTAGGGCCAAAACGACCAAGGTGCTAATAGTATTGGCATGTGGAGGGATAGAGCTTGGCCATGTGGGTCGTAGCATAGGACCAGGGGCCTATTCCGAACGAGGCCAACAAATCAGCGCCATGCCAGGGCCACATGGAGGGCAACCAGATGACCAGGGGACCACGTGAAGGGGGTTGTGCCCTATATTTTTTCAAAAGTGGGTTTTCTACTTTATAATATATATTTTAATGGATTTTTCAGCAGTTTTGGATGGATTTAATCCATTCTTGGAGGATATTGGGACCTTTTTGAGGCTAGATCTTGGGGGTAAGTTGGGAGTTTGTTACCCACCTCAAACCTATATAAACCAAAGGTTCTTGAAGCCAATAGAGGGGAGGTTTAGATTAGGAAAATGCTGATGAATTATTGAGGCAAATCCATTTTTATGCAAGGAAGCTATTGAGGAGCACGCCTTTGCGGGCCATTTCTGGGAGCTTCGTTCATCTGTTTTCAGTGTCATTAGTTTTGATGGGTTCTTGAGATCTAGCAGAACACATCCAGCTCATTTTTTTAATCCATTGGCACTTTTATGATGTACATTTGAAGCTTCGAACAAAAATAAGAAAGCCTCACCCACTAAGACAAAGGCTCGGAGACGTAGGTGAGATTGTCGAACTCTGTTATCACTTTGGTGTTTATGGTTTCTTGTTCTTCATGTTTATTTCCAGATATGTATATTGCTTAATGGCTTCTATGTTTCCTCTTTAATTCTTCCTCTTTCATTAGTTTCCTAAATGGTAAAATAACTCATGCAAAATAACTCAAACATTGTCGTTAAAAGATCTTTTCGGATCATCCACAACGTCATCCTTTATGTTTTAATTAGGTTTCAGTTTAATGAAGAGTTCATTTCATGGGTTGAGGCTTGTATCCATAATCCTTGGATCGCCTCTCTTGTAAATGGAATGCCTATCCCCTTTTCCAAAATTTATAGAGGTTTAAGAGAGGGATTTACTTTCTCCCCCATTTTATACATTTTGATGGTAGAAGCTCTCAATAGAAGACTAGATAGAGAGAGACTATAGAAAAACATTCCAAGGGTAAAAATGGTTCAAGGGGCCAAAAGGATAAATAACTCTCAATTTGCATATGACACCATTTTGTTTGGGTGGGGGGGGAGGGGATCAACAATTATAGCTAGCAAATTCAAAGTGTGATAGAAAACTTCATCTTATCCTCTAGAGGACTCATAAATACAACCAAAAGTCAAATATACGCTTAGGACACAAGTGCCATAACTTTGGCAGCCATTTCCAGAATCCTATAATTTTCATTTGTGGATAAGTGGCAATCCCTTAAATATCTGGGAATCCCAATTTGTTTCAATTCCCTACAGTCCTCTTATTGGCTACATATTTTGGATAATATTACATCTAAGTTTCTCCAGTGGAGATCACAATGGCTCAATATTGTAGGCATATTGGTCCTCATAAAACCTATTTTACCATCCCTATCGATTTTCCAATTCTCCTCTCTTCTCGCACCAGTCGAGGTTAAACTTAATGTCTCTCAAGAACTTAGACGTTTTCTATGGCAAGGAGGAAGAACAAATAACAACATATCCCATTTAGTTAATTGGAACATTATCAAGGCTCTGGAATTCCATGGTGTCTTGGGGATCAAATATCCAGACATATCTAATATAACCCTTGGTTCTAAACACCTCTGGAGGTTGGTTATGGGGAAAAATAAGTGGTGGAAAAGGGTTATTCATATCAAGTATTTTTCTGGAGAGAGACTTCGTTGTTTGGAAAACACCCCCAAATGTCATAGGGGTTATAATATTTGTTGAAATCCTCACTCCCCCTTATCCAAAGTCTCTTAACTTGGATCCCATGGAATGGTAAATGCATCTCCTTCCAATCAGACAACATCATGGGCCACCCTCCGTTACAACAGGATCTTCATTTGCATCCTCTCTTCAATTGGCTTAAGGGGACGGAAAGCATTCTCTTTTTTTTATCTCTCCAAATGGAACATCACTTTGGGAAGTTTCTCTGGCTTGGATTTTGGTGATCCCCTAGTGAGTCTCCTTGATCAAGCCCAGGACCTCATTCTTTGCCTCTAGGAATGTTCCCTTACACATAAAATACATAAAGACTCACGGGGTTGGGGTTCTCAGGAATACACAACCATGAAAGGTTATGAAACCATTATTTCCCAATATTCTCTCCCCCCTCCCTCTTCCCTATGGAAAATTATTTGGAAGCAGGATGGTCTCCCAAAAGTAAACATTTTCTATTGGAGCCTGGAGAATGAAAAACTTTTAACAAGGGAAATTTAACCAAAATGGGTTTCTTAGGCTCGTTTAGGTGTGTTCTTTGTAATGCTTCTCAAGAAACTTCTTTGCATGTGTTTTTGGATTGTCCTTTTTCCCGAACTATGTGGCAGGTGGCACTTCAAGAGTTGTACCAAAGAGTTTGTTGGCCCTCTTCTATTGGAAATATCTTTAGCATATAGAAAATCTCTTAAGATGGATTCTCCTGCATAAGCCTCTATTCAAAAGTTTATGGGTCACTCTTCCAAAATATATTCACTAGAAGATTTAGCTTGCCCGCAATACGGCATTATTCTTGGAAGAAAAATCCCTCCCTTCTTCGGTGGAAGAAAAATCCATTGGCCTTCTTTCTGAGCATCTCAACTCCAAGGAAAAAATACAAATTTCCCTGCAGCCCCTAGGTATCAGGGAGGATGTCTTGTTCCAACAATTATCTCTTCGTCCATCCCATGTTGTTCTTCATCCCTCCAGATCTTCCTAGAAGCTTCAACTCTCTCCTTTGGATTTATCGCAGTGGAGGGATTCGCACCATAGGCATATCCTTAATTTCAATGGTGCTTTGAAAGGGAACCATGAGGTCGTAGGAGTGGGCATGTTACTCTATTGTTATAACCCTAAATTTCACCATACATGCATACCTAGCATCAGGCCATCTTACTTGCCATTTTTTCCAAGCTATCACTGAAAGCTCTTCTTAAAAAACACTTTTTTTGAAGATGTACACGCTCTGCACCATTTTTTCCCACATATGTATGCTTGTTGCACCACTAAATCTCACATGCGTACGCTATATGAACCATTACAGCACACGTATACCCACAAAAGTTGCAAGTGAATACGGGCTTTTGGGTAGTTTCCTAACCAATTGACCGCCCATAGCCCGTCACCCAACCGAATTACTATCTTTTTGGCATATAAAATAAGGTGTTGGGGTCCCATTCCTACAAGAAGAATGAAAGAATTGAAACTCTGTCCATTTCACAATCCGCCCTTGCCCCAAGAGTTTGCAGCCACATTGTGAGTTTTGAGCCTGAATTCCCTATTATAGCATTTTTCCTCCGTTACTAACTTAATCCATTTCCTAGAGAGATTTGAAGAGGAGAAAGATACGCGGAAGAAGTTGGAGCTTGGTGAAGAGGAGCCCAGGACCGGGTTCGAGGAGCAGTCGTTGATCTCATTTTGTAAGTGGCTTTGTGAGTTTAATATAAAGAAGTGTTTTTTCTGTCTCGCCACATGATGTGTTCAATCTTGATATTTGATTTATATTTTATTATGACATCTAACCCACTAATTCATATATAGAATGCATGCTTGTATTTTCTTGTTTTTCTTTTGGTGAATACAGGTTAGCCTTGGGAGGATATTTGCAGTCGAGGAACAATCGAACATAGAGGGATCGAAACCAGACGCGGAGTTTAAGGTAAGACTACCAGATCCCTATACTTTGTACTTTATGCATGAATGTGGGGTATTGTTGGGATAGTTGTTAAAAGTAGGAGACTTTAGACAGTTATCTCTACCTGCACTTTAGAACCCTAGTGTAGTCTGTAGGGGGGTTTTCCCACTATAGTAGAATTGGTGACCATACTAGGGAACCTCTAGGGTTTTTAGGGGATTTTGTTTTTGGGTGTCTTTAATTGGTTTATTTACTGTTTCTTGAGTTTCTGTAAGTTTCTGTGTCTTTAAGGGATTTTGGTATTCCATACTAGTACTCCCTGCCTAGTTTGCTTGACTGTTAATTTTCTTTTTAGAGAATTCACATAGGTGTACGCAGCCTACAGTGGGTCTGCACGCATACATACACACCCTATCTTTGGACGGCCCGCATACATATGTAGGTTGTTGAAGTATCAGTTTCATGCCTATGTCAGGAAAATATTTTTTAAAGAAGAGGTAGTCATCCTCTTCCCTGAATGAAGCCATATTTCTCAGGGGTTTTCTTGATCTAGCTCTGGTCTCTGTTTTTTGCAATCTTTGGCCTAGGTTTGACAGCAATTAGATTTTTCTTTATCAATATTTCTTGTGTTTTCTCTATTAGGGTTTGAAACAAGTTTTGTGAATTTTTATGATTAGCTTGTTTAGTATTGTCAATAACTCTCTGACAGACGCAATAGACAAGAATTTATTTTTTGGTCTCATCTTTTCTTCACTTTTCCCTTTTTCTTGCTTTGGAAGAAAAGAAAAAGAATTCATTTTCAAGTTTCTTATTTTGAAGCATTTTAAAATAAAAAAAATAAAAAATAAAAAGATTTCAGTTTCTTGTTTGGTTTAGTTAGGTTATTTGTCTTTACTTGTCAGGAAGAAGAGTGATTTCTTAAGTTCTTTACTGAATACTTAGGACGTTAAGTAGCTCGTAATCAAGCAAAATTCAGTTTTGAGCTTTTTTCTTTTAAAAGATCTTAGAAAGAAAAGTTAGTTAGAAAAGTTGGTTAAAGAGTTGTCAATTTGCAAATCTTTGTTTGTTGAAGAACAAGTAATTTTGTTTACAGCATTTGTTCTTCTCTTTCATCTCTTTACAAACACCATCAGTTTCATTTATGTTCCTTTGACTTAAGATAAACCACTTAAAATTAACACTTAATTAAAATTAATCAAACTTCATGTTTGTAAGGTCCATCAACTAGATTAGGCTAGAGCCTTGATTTAGGTTGGAGAGGAAACTCTTCAAGGCTATAAAAGAAACATAGGATTCTATGCTAGGGAGTGAAAAAGTCCAGTAACATGGAAATTATCTGGGACCCCCCTCTAACATAGGGGTTAAACATGAGGTCACGTGCGGAAAGGTAGTGGAGATAACCCCTCCAAATCCAGACCAATCGTAGCGGAGGAACGCATATAGAGGACTTATCTTGGGATTACGTTGATCACATTTTCCACGAAGCTTCGTGGGTCTCGAATCCATTCGAGGTCCTCAGTCGTCTTCTGGGACACTTTCTTTTGATACCCTCAATAGGTTTCGGGCTTGATACCCTACTCATTACCGTCCACATGACTGTCGATTGTACCCACCTGGTAGTTGTTCACGAGCTGGCAACCTAGTTGCCTTTGATTTTAGGGACTTACATAGGTGACTGTGGGGGTATACCGCGGTACCTAGGGTAGACATCGGGGGACACTTTGCATATTATACCCAGAGGGTGCTTCCGTGTTCGAGTTGCACTTACACTGGTAAGTTTCTCTAGTGTTGGCTATTGTAACTATTCTTCCAACTAGTAATAGTGGTTTGCTTGCTGCATCTCATAGGAACTTTTTCTAGTGCATGTTTTGGTCTTCAACATTAGAAATCCTTAGTGTGTCATTGATCTTCTCACACAGTGGAAGATCAAGAGCTCCATCATTCGCGAAGGCTTTTGGGCCTATCGTCAGTTAACCTAGAGCCACCAACACCACCGCGAAGGTGAAGACTTGACCAGGAAGGGTCATTTGAGGCGATCAGGCCACGGGAAACTGTACCTGTTCCATCTCCAAGAGGAGAACATTCATTTCCAGAGGGACCAACTATTTCTGACCTTAGAGCAGAAGCTCTTGGCCCGTATAACTCTTTGATCACCAACTTGTTGGTGCCACTTCTGATACAGGTTGCCCCTCCAAGGGTAACGCATCACGAGCGTCATATAATCCTGCAAGCAAAGATGGAAGAAAATGATGCTACTTCATTAAGAAGTCCTCATACTCCCTCTACAGCTGCCACAACTGGATTTGTTCCGCCTCCTAACTCACCTTCGCAGGTCCAAGCCACTATGGTCTCAACCACCTCTACCTCGGGTAGTGGTCTGATTCCATCCATGGTGGCGATCATTGCACCATTTACGTAGAGTGCAACGGGCTATCCGTTTTCATATGGGATGCCCAAATTTGACACGAACTCAGTCCTTTCCTACTCCACCCTACAGACTTTGGGTCTGAGGGCAGGGAGCTCAAATTCTCCTATGCAAGGGTCCATGGGGGGCACCTCAGCCCCTTATAATGCTTTCCCTTACGGTGGGGGTCATATACCTCCATCGTCTCCCTCACTCGGCGGCACTCCTCAGCAACCCGTCTAGCCGACCATGAACTACAACCTGTCCAGAGCAGGTGGTCAAGGACCTTCTTCTAGTACCACATGGGTGGGTTCTTTTCCATTCTCTTTGTTCGACACGTTTTGTAACAACGCATTCTCATCAACTATCATCTCGTCCAGGGGAAACCTTGGTTTTGGATCACAACATCCTGCACAGGGAGCACACACTTCTCAAGGACCTTGGAATCTATGACAGGGATCAATTCCCTCATCAAGGATGTTGACTAGGGGAAACCCCTTCCATGGTCAATGGAACCTCGGGCAAGGATCAATACCTATGCTTGTAGGATCAACAGGGGGAAACCCTTTCTAGAACCTTTGGAACACAACGTCGAGAAAAATCCCTTCTCAGACTTCAATGTTCTATTACGAGAGTTATCCAATGACATCTCAACCAGCACAGCATATGAATGCTAGCCTAGGCCATGGTTTTTACCAGAACTTAGGCTAATAGCCTAACTTTTCTTGGCAACCTAGTTCCAGCTAAATCCCAAGATCCTATCCTCCTATACATACTCAACAACCTAAGTTATCGTTTCTGGAAACTTTTCATTTGCCAGACTTGTCAAGATTATTGAATGACCCAATCTGTCACGATCCACGTTGGCCTGCTATGCTGACCAAGTTTCCCTCGAGCATTCCAAAGTTCAAACGTAAGACTAACGAAGATTTGGGCGATCATGTGACCACATTTCACCTATGGTGCTTGTCCAATTATTTGAGGGATGACTTTATCCAGTTGCATCTGTTTCAACGCACTCTTATCGGGAGTGTCGTGAAATGGTACATCGAGCTTGACCGCTCAACATACTCTACTTTTGGAAAATTGGCAATGGTTTTCTTAAACCATTTTCAATTACCTGTGAGATACGATGTCGGCACAGAACTGTTGTCCAACTTTGAGCAAACAAAAGCTGACCATATCTCTGATCACATACGAGAATGGCGGCGCCGGAAGAGTTTCATTAAAGTACCAGTCCCACAAGCATTCCTGTTTGAATGGTTCCTTAAGTATTTGGTACCCCAACTATCCAAGGATGTAGCAACGTCGGGGGTCTTTTCGGAGGAAGAAGTGATAATGAGAGCTCAATAATTAGAGTTTATTTACTCTCAGTCTGGTTTGCTTTATGAAGTTTTTCCAGATTCGCCACGGTCTATTCTTGATAAGACCAGACACAAGTCTAGACCACATGTTGACGGCATTGTTGTTTCATCACAAGCAAAGCCCACTGATCCGTTGTCAAAATAATTGCAACAATTTTCAATACAGCAGAGAGTGGCCAACCCAACTCCTAGTTCAGCTTCTCCCCCTGCTCAGACGTCGGATGCACAGAGTGTGCAATCGACGAACCCAAAGGCCAACCAGCAGGCCGAAGGGAAGAAAAAACAATGAAAGAAGGTTAAGGGGGATAAGAAACCAAGAAATAATGTTGGCAGGGGAAACAAAGAGAAGAAGAAGTCGAAGTATTTGTGCAACCTTTGTGTGGAATACCACCCGACTCACCTGTTCCCTCAACTCACGGAGGCCCAAAAATTATTCGCACAACAGCATCCTGCAGTGTTAACGAACCCATTTCCTCATGGGAAAATTTTAACTCAAGCCTCTGCGAACGTGGATGGGGGCAGTCAGGGACCCACTTCGTCATCTATTAATCCCTCCACCTCGAATATCTATATGTTTAAATTTGAAGCTCACATAGCTACTAGGGAACATGATTACGAAACACCAAGTACTGTCAAATAGGGTAAATAAGACGAAAACCCATCAGCTCCTCTCCAAATCGAAAGAGTGATGGGTGAAACAATGACATGCATCTCGAAAGGGGCATTCAAGAAGGCTTCACATAATCCAAACGCGAGGGTCACCCAGAACTACTCTGTGGTGGAGGATTTATCACAAACCCCTTATGCGATGTCTTCTTTGGAGGTCCTCCAGATCTTCCCTTCACAGAGAAAGGCTTTGCTAGCTACCTTGGGATCCATGGAGACATGTAATCTGGGAATTATCACGCTTTATACAACTGACTTGAAGCCTCGTCTCCCATACCACGCTGCATTTCATATAGTAGTGACTCACCCCACGAAATCTTCTACCCAGAATATTTTTCGTACGATGGTTGATGAGGGTGCCTCGACATGCATGATGTCGTTGGCGTGTTGGAAGTCCATTGGCCAACCCATTCTATCTCCTTCACCTACTCTTCTTACAACTTTCAATGGTTGTTCTTTCAGACCACTTGGAATCATTCCTTCTTTCCCCATGCAGTTAGGAGGGAAGATCGTGTGCGTCGAAGTTGAAGTGGTCAATGTGCCTCTCGACTACAACCTCATGTTAGGAAGAATTTTTACATATTCCATGCATACAGTGGTTGCCACAGTTTTTTGGGTCTTGTTGTTTCCACATGAGGGTCAAATCGTGGCCATTGATAAATTGTCCTTCTCTAGACCTGACCCTTCATCGGGGGCGTCCACGGTATCGATGATTGATAACCCACAACCCAGCATCGTCAACATGGGGGTTGATTTGTGCCCACCTCTCATGGGTACTTTCGATTACCTGCCTCCTTTCGGTGATGTCAAAATGATATCGGTTGTCCCCGACCAGCCTAAGCCTTAAATATTTTCAGTGTCGTCGTTCTGCATGACTTAATTTAATGATTTGTGGATTCTTCCTTCCCCATAAGCCATGATGGAAGGGACAGGGCACCATGGCATGTCCATGCCCTTGTCCATGGCAGAAGTTGTGTACTTTATAGTCTAGCAAGCTTCCACTAACCCCGATCTGACTCCTGCACAGAAGTTAGATCCAGTTCTCGATCTTGTCTGGGCTCAAGGTTCCCTTGCCACTATTGATTCATTAGACTTGGTCTTACTCTCTGACAAGGGGATTTTAGAGGCATTAACTGGTCCAGACAGACCCTAGGATGATCTCCATCACAGATCATATTTCCTCCCATAGCTAGGAAGAATAGAGGTAGGAGAATTTATGTTGACTATAACTGGAGATAGGTCTTGTCCTATCAATCCCTTGACTACGCAAGTATTTTATGCTGAGGGTAATATGGAAACCATCGCTAAAATGATACCTATTGATATCTCCAAAACCCCTGGCGTCATGGAGAATGTCTTCGTCGGAGCAGACTGTTCCCCTGAGGAGATTCAGATCTATACAAATTTATTTAAATAATTTCACGACGTTTTTGCCTAGCCTTATGAGGAAATTCTAGGCATTGATCCAAGAATTTTTGAACATGATATTACAACTTACCCTGACGCCAAGCTGGTCCGGCAGAAAATTTGTCTATTTAATCCTCGGAAAGCAGCAGTTATTAAGGCTGAAGTAGAGAAACTACTCAAAGCTAGTTTCATCTACGCCGTCCAATTGAATCAATGGGTGTTGAATCTTGTTCCAGTCAACAAAAAGCAGGGTACGATTCGTGTATGTACGGACTTTCATGATTTGAATAAGGCATGTCCAAAGGATCATTTCCCCACCCCATTTATTGACCAGATTGTCGATGAATGCGCAGGCTGCAAGTTCTTTTCTTTCATGGATGGTTTCTTGGGATACAATCATATACATATCAAACGTGAGGACAAACATAAAACATCTTTTATCTGTCCATGGGGTACATTTGCTTATCGGAAGATGCCTTTTGGACTGAAGAATGTTGGAGCCACTTTTCAGTGCGCCAAGTCTTTTTCTTTCCACGATCTCAAACACCTAGTCGAGGCTTATCTCGATGATTTAGCGTCACGATCTCATAAGAGAGTTGATCATCCCACACACCGACAACTTATCTTTGAGTGATGTCGCTACTATCGGATTCGATTGAATCCAAACAAATGCAGTTTTTGTGTGACATCGGGTCATCTTTTAAGTTTCATAGTGTCGACAACAGGGATCATGGTCGATCCTCTAAAGGTTGAGGCAATAGTTCAATTGCCTCCCCTTTGCACAGTCCCTCAGCTTCAGAGTTTATAGGGAAAAGTGAACATTTTATAGCATTTCATCACAAACTATGTCGATATCACAAAAGGGTTCATTCATTTACTAAATAAGGACGTTCCTTTCCATTAGGACGAAGTCACTCAGCGCTCTTTCAAAGCGTTGAAACGTGCCCTCACGTCTACCCCCCTGTTTCGGCCATCCAATTATAATAAAGATTTCTTATTGTACTTGGCAGCTTCAGAGTCAACCATCGGCATGGTCTTGGTTCAAGAGGATGATTTTCTTGAAGAGCACGTGATTTACCAGCTAAGTCAAGGCTTAGTTGGACCAGACTCAACTACTCCCATGTTGAGAAACTTGTGTTGGCAGCAGTTCATGTTGTCCAACGGTTCCATCACTATATCCTATTTCGCAATACCACTGTCATTGTCATTGTGAATCCATTCTAATATGTGTTGACACGACGTGTAATTGACGGAAAGATCAGTAGATGGATAATTATCCTCCAATAATTTGACTTGGATTTTGTTTCGACGAAATCCAAAAAGTCGCTAGTCTTTGCGGAACTCATCTCAAAACTTCTGGTCGAGTCAGGTGATGTTATGCCTGAAGAGTCGCCTATTAAAGGAGATATTTTTTTGATCGCATCTTCAGACCCCTGGTATGGATATATACTATTCTATCTCCAGAATTTGAAGTGTCCCACCTCTACTTCTCGTGATGAGCGTCGGAGTATACACCATCAGGCAAAAAACTATCTTATTCTCAAAGACACTTTGTATCGTCAAGGTATAGATTTCATCCTTCGTCAATGTCTCACCCATGAAGAAGCGGAACTCATGCTTAATGACTGCCACACTGGAGCATGTGGTTGTCATTTGTCTCGGTTGGAAACAACCCAAAATATTCTACGATCCGATTACTATTGGCCGGCGTTAATCAAATATTGCATTGAATCAATCAAGAGGTGCCACTCGTGTCAAATCTTCTCAGGAAAGATGAGGGAACATCCTACTCCCATGTTTCTTGTCATCACAATTGGCCCCTTCACCAAGTGGGGATTGATTATACTACATGCCACCACCCTTCAACTAGGGGGCATCGTTATATCATCATAGTAGTAGACTAATTCACCAAGTGGGTCGAAGCTATGCCAACATTCAAGGATGATGGAGAGACAGCAACTATCTTCTTGTTTAATCAGATAATAGCAAGGTTCAGCGTCCCGAAGGAGATTGTCACTGACCCTGGTAGTCACTTTCAGAATAAAATGATTTCTGGGTTAACGTCAAATCTAGGGTTGAGACAAGAACACTCATCACCCTATTACCCACAAATGAATGTTAAGGTGGAAGTCGTGAATAAGTCACTCAAGACCATTCTACAGCGAACGAACAATTCGGCCAAGACAAATTGGCATTTTATGTTATACTTGGCATTGTGAGCCTACTGAACATCTGTAAATATTACCACTGGTTTCTCACATTTTCAACTTGTATATAGTTAGAAGCAGTCTTGCCTATAGAATGCCAGATCCCATCTCTTAAGTTGGCAGTACAATTATTTCCAGACACTTCACCGCTTGAGGAACGTTTATTATATCTAGAGCAGCTCGATGGGAAATGACGTGATGTAGCCTTGGCTAACAAGGCTCAGAAGTAGAAATTCAAGTGTCAGTATGATCGGTCCATTCATCCTCGGATTTTCTTCGAAGGTGGCCTTGTCTTGTTCTATGACCAAGATAAGGATCCCATGGGGGCAGGCACGTTCAAACCCATGTGGTTTGAACCGTTCATTGTGAAGGAGGTACTAAAGAAGTGCGCTTATCATCTGGTTAACTTTGAAAAGAAATCTTTTATGGAGCCTAGAAATGGGCTCTACCTCATGAAGTATTACTCGTAGGTGGGTCTCCTTGGGTGACTTCTTGTATATATGTATAGTTATTATACATTTTAGTTTTTGTCTTTTGTTTTATGGACGTGTCATTTTTATGTCAAATTTTTCACTATGAAAGATGTCAAGTGAATCAGACATGTTCATTGGATTTATGGACGGTACTAGCTGGCACACTCGGAGGCTTGCTTCTGCAACTTGGGTGATCTTCACACCTCAAAGCTAGTTGTTATCTTCTGGAGGTATTTGTTTAGGTGACGCCACAAATAACATCATTGAATACAATGTGTTAGCGAAATTACTTGTAAAGAGGGGTAAAATGCAAAGGAATGGGTTTAAAACCCACTTACCCTAGGTTCTGGATGCAAATGCGTCTGTGTTTAAATGGAAATCAAATCTGGACGGCAGGGATTAGAGTGCCCGGATCAACGGCGCACATTGGATTCCAGAGCCCCCCTCCTTTCTACCTTTAAGCGGAGGGGGGGGTTCCAGAATTGAGGACGCATCTCTATGATGGCTTCGATTAGAGCACCCAGATCAACGGCGCACAAGAAATTCGAGCATCCTCTGTTTTTTTGCGTTTAACCAACGTGGGTCCCTTTCCTGTCGTGTCATCTTTTGTACCATCCTTCCCCTTGTCATCTGCTCTCCTCCGAGCCGTGCGATGAGGCTCACTCCCTTTATCCCTTCCTCATCCTTCAACCTCTATCCACCCCCCCTTTTCTGGTCCATGTGGTCCCTCCCCCCATCTCATCATCCACTCACCGCCTGCCGTGTGTCCCACTCCCTTCCGCATCAGCCTCTCATTGAAACGTGCCCATCATATCTCATCTCCTCCCCCCTCCGCTTATTTCCTTCTTCCATGTGTCTTCCCCTGTCACCTCTCTCACACCTCATCACTTCTTATCTCACCCTCATGGTTTTGGTGCCACCACTCTCATTATGTGCCCCATCTTTTGCGTTGGCCCCCACTCATATTCATCAGGTCGTTCAGCTCATCTAGGTGGCAGTGTGATGGGTCTCCCACGTCCAAAAGGTGTCGAGTTGGTCGGGCCATTCTCAATCCCAATGAAGCAGTTATTAAGGCACTTGGTGGTGGTTAGACATAATCTCCACCTTAATGGGAAAGTCTAGCGACGAATTAAGAGCACGACGATTCTCCTACGGAGCTGTCAGAAGTTCGATTACGTCTGCCATAGGTGCACGATCATTCATAGAATGCAGGTGCAGATCGTCAGAATCCATGTAGACGCAATGTGTTTAATGCAACGTCTCGATTTTGTTGATGTTGTTGTTTTGAGTATATGTAGGCGTTTTCGCCATTTTTGGTATCTATCGATGGTAGAGCGAAGCTCCCGACTGTAAAGTTTTAACAACCATTCTAGTTGTCTGGTTGTGCATCTGTATATGAGATTTCTTGTTTTATGACAAACAGTTTTCCTATTCCATCTAAGTTTTCATCTTATGCTGAGAGAGTTCGTGAACGACTAATTCGTGCGAATTGTTGCAGTTATGATATGATAAAGGATTTATCATTGCATCGTTGTATTCTCTGGTTTTCTGTGTTTGAATGTAAGAGGATCTTGCATTTGGATGTTTTCTTCCCCAGTCTATTAGAAACCTGATGTTTATGACAGACCCTTGCAGTCTTCTCATACAAGTCTTCCCCCTACTCACCCTTATTACAACTCATTGTTTGAAGTTTACCTAAGACCTCACTTGCCCATGCATGCCTAGCCTAGTTTCAGAGTTGAGACGATATTGTTTTGAGTTTACTTCCATTTGATCATCCCTTTATAAACAAATCGTGACATTAAATTGATGGGTGTCGGGCTCTGCTCCTGCTGCAATCCAGGAGTGACTTCTGACGCTAACATTTCTGGCGCCGTTGCCGAGGACGAAGTTGAAAATTTTCCCCGGGATTGAACGACATTGAGCTTCTGATTCTGAAGGTGCATCAGGCATCAGAGCCCTTGAAGATTGCTACTATGCACCTGGCGACTCCATTGTGACGACTCCACTACAGCAAACCTGTTGGGTTAGTTGTGGCTTCCAGCGATAGACACACGCGGTCCCATCCACAGCTGCCTCTGGCCACGCCTGAAGAAAATATGGAGGTGATTATCAGAAAAGGGAAGCCCTCTCAAGGAGAAAGCTTCGCCACTGAACCAGGTATTTCCCCACCTCCTTCCGTAAAAACTCCATTTTCTTGTTCTCAACTTCCTAGCCATCCTTTCTCTGAGGTTTCCCGTTTTCTGAATTTCGGGAGTGTTCCTGCCGAGTTTTCCCCTCCTGGTCTGGCATCAGAAAGAGAGATCCTTGTCACTCCCCCCTCCCTGGAATCTATGCCTCAGCACAGACCTTAGGCCTTAGAAGTTTTCACCACCTCTCCTTTTATTACTATTATTGCACAGAGAGAAGCGTCTGCACATTCAAGTCCCTTATCTCTCTCTATGTTTTCCCCGTTGTCTCCCTCTCCTCCAAGAAACTCTTTTCCAATATCTCATGTTCACACTCCTTATCCTCCAGGCTCTCCACTACCTAATATTCCTATGGCTGGTTCTAATCCCCCTTCGAATAGAATGGACACCATAGATGCTGCCAGATATGTCCCCTTAATCCTACCCCATCCCATGAATCCTCTCCCTGCTAGAGACTACTTGAAATACATGCCCAAGTTCACTGAAGAAGAGGACATAACTGCAGAAGAGCACCTGGCTTCTTTCTACAGTTATGCAGACAATCTAAACATTGAAAATGAAGATGTATGGATGAGAGTCTTCGTCCAGAACCTAGATGGTGAGGTGAGGAAGTGGTTTAGAGGATTGGCCCCTGGATCTATTGCTGGGATCGAAGCCCTGGATAGTGCTTTTCTGAGGCAGTGGGGTGATAGGAAAGACTTCATGTATTACATGACAGAGTTCAGGTATTTGAAGAAAATGGAAGGAGAATTTGTCTCTGACTTCTCCAAAAGATTCAATAAAATGTATAACAAAATCCCTGCTGAAATAAAGCCTTCAGAAGCCTCAGCCAAGATTTCTTATGCCAGTGCGTTTAGCCCCGATTTATGTCTTTTATTGAGAGAAAGAAGAGCCACCTCCTTAGCTCAAATGCAAGATGCAGCTATAGAAGTGGAATCCAATGTATTAGTAGCTGACAGAATGAGGAAAATCCGACGCAGATAGAAGAAAGGGAAAATCCGAAGCCTCAACTTCTGGCCCATCGATGCCCCACACTCAAGTGGACGAACTGACCCAGATGATGAAGTCTCTGTCTGCAGAGATGGAGAGACTGAAGATGGAAGGGAGGCAAGTGTACAAGGGCTCTCAGAGCACCGAAAAAGAAGGAGGTTTCAGGAGGCCAAACAATTTTACTTCCCCGAATGTGCAAAAAGAAAGAGGAAGAGACAGAGAAGACCAGAGAATTCAGGCCCCTTTTCAGAACAATTTTGTGGCCAAAGAGGAAGAAGGGGAGATAGACGAGCTTGATCCTAAAATCCATTGCTTCGGAGATACTCCCCCTTTCCCTCATCTCACTCAATCATCATACGAGGAGTATCTCATGAACAGTTAGCTAAATAAATTTAGCAAGGGAGACAAGACTAGTGGCCGCCAAGGCAGGTATGATCTGAGGTCTAAGAAGAAGACAGTAGCACCTGACGTTCCTGAGCAGTCCACTAGAACAGAGAAGCTTTGTAATGAAGTAGAAGAAAGTCACAGAGGTAAGAAGACCCAACCCCTCTCTCCCATTATTCAGAGTCATGTTCCCGAGATGAGAGAAATCCCTAAGCTTACATCTTCTTTTAATTTCGAGCATGAAATTCAAAATATTAGAATCCCTGTGCCCCTGACCGAATTTATTAAACATGAAGGGTTCAAGAAACGCTTCTCTGAGCTTTTACAGTCTGAGGTCTCAAGCCTTCCCACAGACTCCATCAATTTTCAATATGAAAAGCCTGCAATTATTCTAGGTCCTATGGTAGAAGAGAGGAATGACTCGTCACCTCCCTTCTACACTTCCTTGAACATACATGACAAGGTACTGCACAACTTCTTGATGGATTCAGGGGCTTCTCACAACCTCATGCCCAAAACCGTCATGGAAGAATTAGGACTAGAAGTCACCCGAGCCTATCATGACCTCTATTCCTTTGACTCCAGGAAAGTTCAATGTCTAGGGGTTATCAAAGACCTGGCCGTGACCTTGTTTCAGTTGCCCATGAAAAGTGTGGTCATGGATATTGTAGTGGCTGATGTCCCCCCCAAGTTCGGTATGCTATTGTCAACATCTTGGATTAAAAGACTGGGGGGAACTTTGCAGATGGAACTGACCTATGCTACTATCCCAGTGTTTGGGGGAGAACATAGGAGGTTATACAGAGATGCCCAATTGGCCTATATAATCATCGATGAAGCCAATCCCACCAATCATCCCATTTTTTCCTTGGACACTGATTTAGGTTCCAGTCTACTGCAACTCACTCATGCTCTCGAGCCTCCTCTTAAGCTCAGAAAGAAGCCCACCACTCTTCTTGAATTCCCTCCCTCCATCACCCCCGTTTGGAAAATATTTGTTGATGGAGCCTGTTCCAGGGAAGGCGCTGGTGATGGGGTGTTTTTTGTGTCACCGTCTCAGGAGACCGTATCCCTGTCATATAAGCTGGAATTTGACACCACCAACAACGTGGAAGAGTACGAAGCTCTTGTTCTGGGTATGAGGGCTGCAAAGAAAATGGGAATTAAAGAGATAGCAGTATTTGGAGATGCTGAGTTGATTATCCAGCAGGTCAGAAATGCCTATCGTGCTAATAATCCCTGGCTCAGGAATTATAGAAATGAGGTATGCGACCTAGTTGATAATTTCTTCTTGGATTTTAACATTTCTTTCATTCAGAGGGAGGAAAATGATTCAGTCAATTCTTTAGCTGTCTCAGCTAGTTTGCTCAAATTTCCTCCACCACCTATGGTCAAATCTGACGTTGAAATAAAATATAGACCCTCTATACCGGACAATGTCAAGCATTGGAAGGTGTTAACTCTCAAAAACGCACCGGCATTTTTGAAGGAAATATGCCTAATCTTGTAGGGAAATTTTGACTATCTTCCCTAGTTCCAAATCCAAATCTGATTGTACCATTGGAAATCCTATGATCTGTAGATGTCGATCGGCTATTGGAACGTGCGAAACGGATATTTTATGGCTGAGAAAATTGATTTTTCCCAAAGGCAGTTTTTTCTGAAAATTCTGACTTTCGGTGGTTAAATTACCCAGGAACTGTTCCAGTCAACCAC
>ML776559.1:1501430-1512576 GCA_009831015.1 Picea engelmannii | reverse complement strand
GGGGGGGGGGGGGGGGGTCCGGAATCGAGGACGCATCTCTCCGACGACTGTGATTAGAGCGCCCGGATCAACGGCGCACAGGCAATCCGGGCATCCTCTGTTTTTCTGCGTTTAACCAAGGTGGGTCCCTTTCCTGTCGTGTCATCTTTTGTACCATCCTTCCCCTTGTCATCTGCTCTCCTCTGGGCCGTGCGATGAGGCTCACTCCCTTTATCCCTTCCTCATCCTTCAACCTCTATCCACCCCCCCTTTTCTGGTCCATGTGGTCCCTCCCCCCATCTCATCATCCACTCACCGCCTGCCATGTGTCCCGCTCCCTTCCATGTCAGCCTCTCATTGAAACGTGCCCATCATATCTCATCTCCTCCCCCCTCCGCTTATTTCCTTCCGCCATGTGTCTTCCCCTGTCACCTCTCTCACACCTCATCACTTATTATCTCACCCTCATGGTTTTGGTGCCACCACTCTCATTATGTGCCCCATCCTTCGCGTTGGCCCCCACGCATATTCATCAAGCCATTCAGCTCATCTAGGAGGTAGTGCGAGGGGTCTCCCACGTCCCAAAAATGCCGAGTTGGCTGGGCCATTCTCAATCCCAATGAAGCAGTTATTAAGGCACTTGGTGGTGGTTAGACATCATCTCCGCCTTAATGGGAAAGTCCGACGATGAATTAAGAGCACGACGATTTGCCTACGGAGTTGTCAGAAGTTCGATTGCGTCTGCCATAGGTGCACGATCATTCAGAGATTGCAGGTGAAGATTGTCAGAAGCCATGCAGATGCAATGCGTTTAATGCAATGTCTCGATTTTGTTGTTGTTGTTGTTTTGAGTATATGTAGGCGTTTTCGCCATTTTTGGTATCTATCGATGGTAGAGCGAAGCTCCCGACTGTAAAGTTTTAACAACCATTCTAGTTCTCTGGCTGTGCATCTGTATATGAGATTTCTTGTTTTATGACAAACAGTTTTCCTATTCCATCTAAGTTTTCATCTTATGCTGAGAGAGTTCGTGAACGACTGATTCGTGCGAATTGTTGCAGTTATGATATGATAAAGTATTTATCATTGCATCGTTGTATTCTCTGGTTTTCTGTGTTTGAATGTAAGAGGAGCTTGCATTTGGACGTTTTCTTCCCTAGTCTATTAGAAACCTAATGTTTATGACATACCCTTGCACTCTTCTCATACAAGTCTTCCCTTTTCTCACCCTTATTACAACTCACTGTTTGAAGTTTATCTAAGACCTCACTTGCCCATGCATGCCTGGCCTAGTTTCAGATTTGAGACGATATTGTTCTGAGTTTACTTCCATTTGATCATCCCTTTATAAAAAAATCGTGACATTAAATTGATGGGTGTCGGGCTCTGCTCCTGCTACAATCCAGGAGTGACTTCCGACGCTAACACAATGCAGTAATAGAGTTGCTTCGTGATGCCTTGTCGCATGGTATATCTTACCTTTGAGTCTACTTAGATGCACAATTGGTTGTGTCCCAGTTAAATGGGGTTTACCACGTTTATGATACTACTTTACATCGACGATTCCTTAGGGTGCGTCTCTTAGAATGTTGTTTTGATTACATTACATATATCCATGTTCCTAGGAGATTGAATCAAATAACAGATACTCTAGCTAATCAAGTATTAGATTGGCATATTACACACACATGAGAAAAAGAACACACATACACATGTAAATACATTTGTAAATAAATGTAATCCATAAGACATAAAAAGATGTAAATACATATATATATATATATATATATCAAAATTCTTAGAGTACATAGGTGGGCGCAAGCACCTCAAAAATATGTCCAGTATATGTCACGAGGCTTATGCCCTCAAAAATATACAAAAAAGTTCCCTCAGCACGTAAGTGGTCCATCCTAAGCTAAGGACGGGGCCTATTGGCCATGTCGTAGTGAACCATGGAATTTTCCAAATGCCAGAAGAGTTGGACCCAAGTTCGTGGTACCCTAACTACGTGAGGTTGCATCGATGGCGGGATATCCTCGATCTCTGCCATAGGGACTGTGCGAGTGAGCGCGGTGAGGTTCTCTCCACCCGTCTCAGAACTCTCTCAGCCTCTCCGACTGGAGGTCCCCCTGCTACTATTGTGTGCCTGGCAGTTGCAGCGAGTCCTGACTCTGGTCGAGGACACCGTCTGGTCCTCGAGAAGTCTGTTGGGTGCACTGGTCCCGCATCTATACATAACATATACATAGTTTTCAGATACTCTGGTACGCATAAAAAATGATATATATAAAGAAATAAAAATTAAATAACAATTAAAAACAAACATACCTATCTCTCCTCGTTCTGCTCTGGGAGGTACAGACATGTCAGGATCCCTGGAGAAGTTGATCCTGGCATAGGGGTAGTCCTCTATAGCTGGAATATGCCGAGACCACCAGTCAAAAAAAGCATCGTTGAAGTCCTCAATGGTCCTCCCTCCCCCTGTCGCGGCAACAATGCCACCCATCTGCACACTACTGGAGAGAGACCACGTGCCCACATACTATCTCTCGCAGACTAAGACTGGGTACCCTCTCAAAGAAAAAAGAATATAGAATAGTCCTGAACCTGAAGTTTTTGTTATTCCGCACATGACACTCTATCAGTTGTCTCTTCATGCAATCCATCATGGTTGTGCTCCATTCAAACACTCGTGCATTTAAGCATTGTACAGCACAATGCATGTGTGCCTGGGAGGTCTGATGTAAGGCCGTAGATCCAGTAATCCGCCCAATAAGTAAAACTATCACTTGCAGTGATAGGTTGGAAATCTTGTGGATCGACACCTGAGAACCCACTTTATCTATGCCAGCCTCACAGTATAGCCGAATCAATTTGTGATGCGGGAGCATCCCTCACGACAAGAAAAACCAACGTGGAAGCAGAAGACAGCTGGGAGACGTCCAGCGCAAGTTTTTGAATTTTTAAATTTTCCCCTTGAAGTTGATGCGCTAAACATAAATGAGATCATTTAATTTGGCGCCTTGGTAAAAATGTACTCAGACCTCGAGCCATACGCTCTCGTCTGAGATAGACAGATGCATTTATAGTAGTAGTTGCATGTAGATAGAATTGAATTCTTAGACTAGACAGTTCTAGAGGGAAGAGGGAAACGGGATATAGACACCCTCATTTGTATCATTGTAACATTAGAGATTAGAGAAATAGGAGGAAGAAGAGTCTAGAGCCTAGGAGAATAGAAGAAGAGTTGTAGAAGACACCCATGTACAGATCTTGAATTAATAGAAGAAGTTGATTTAGATTCATGGTTGTTGTGTTATTCTCTGTGTATGTGTGTTGAATGCTCTGCTTATGAATATTACTTCCTGTTATGCATTTTTTATTATGCTGTGTGTATGATTTCGTGGGTTAAGATCGAAATTTGAGAGGAAGTGAGGTCAGTTACAATTGTTTCTCCTTTGAGCAAGGATTCCTGCAAGGGGTGCAGTTGAAGTCGTCCGCAAGGAGTGCGTTGACAGAAGGCTCAGGAGTTAAACTCTTGTTCTCAAAACACTCAGAAGTGAAAGTGGGTTGTTGAAGCCATGCAAGGAGTGCACAGGCTAAGGGAGAAAGTCTCAGTCATGAAACTGAGAAGAAGTGCTGAAGGACTGCTGCTACGGGCATACGCAGAGTCAAGGAAGCTCAAACAGTTGAAGTGTTCACAGGCTTGCCGCAAGGAGTGCGTGCAAAGGACCTCGTTGAGGTTGAATTAATTTGGCAAAGCTCAGGAGGGATAGACCTCTGAGTCGCAAAGATTCAGTGTAGACAAGTGTGACTTGAAGTCGGGGAGAAACGTCGCAGGTTGGCGAAGTGGCGAAAGGATCTCGGGTGGAGATACTTCTTTCATCTCGTGAATTACGTAAGGAAGAAAGGACAGTCGAAATCTTCTGAAGAGATTTCGCGAAGTTCTGAGGATCGTCAGATCTTGTAGAGGTGCAAGGAGGTTACGGCGAGAAGATTCTGAAGGGGTTGAAGCTCAGGAAAGGTAGATCCATTGATTCAGAGTCGCAGGCGCCGTCAGATCTACACGTGGTATCATGTATCGGGGACTCGGGAGTTGAAGCCCCAAAGGTTGTGGAGTAAGAGCAGCGAGATCGCGAGACGCGATATCCCTGCAAAATCAGAGTCATTCATTGAGGAGGACGTGTGTCTGGAGATTCTCATCTCGCAGACTCGGACATTGGAGGACTGAAGGAGAAGTCCTTCAGCTTCGCGAATGGCGAAGTGGCGAGAAGACTGAGAGTCGTCCATCTGAGGGGATAGGTGGCAGATATCTGTGATCTCGCGAACTCGGGAGCTCGCAGGTTGAGAGTCCAAACATTGGCTACTCAACGTCGCTAGGACGCGAGCTGGCGAGAGAAGGACAGTAATCGGATCTAGAGCACAGGAGGACCATTGGATCTGCGCAAGGGATCGTGTCTCGAGACCTCACAAGAAAAGGTCTGAGGATTTGGCTGTGGGGATCGCGAGGTTGCGAGACAGCGATATCCCGACAGCTGGAGCAGTGTGGGCCATAGCGGAGCGTGAGTGGAATACAGGTGGCACAAAGGATTCGTGAGTAGCGAAGTGCCGAGGAGACGAGATTCTTGTGGACGTGTGGCAGAGTATAAGGTGGGACCGTGCATCTCGGGGACTCGCGAACTAGGGAGGTGAAAACTCGACGGTTCAACCGGCGAGGTTGCAAGGTTGCGAGGTCGCGAAGCCGCGAGAGGCGCTAACATTAAGCCTATCCCACGGTTTCATGTGGGAGAAGCTATACTCGTATCGCCAGATCGGGTATCGCAATATTTGAAAGGAAAGCTTGAAGGTTTGAGTCACGAACTCACGAGATTGCGAGATTTAGATGACCTCGAAGGAAGATTGTTGTGGGTGCAGATTTCCCGGTAGGGAAATAGAAGAACCTTTGAGCTCTTCAATCCGAGAGAAGAAGGTCCTGTGAGAGCGGACGTGCCCTGGGCGAGGAGCGCGCCTACGTCAGAGTGGTATCAGAGCATAGAAAATTTTCTTTGCTTTCTATAGCAAAGAAAAAAAAAAGGGAGAATACACCATGCCGCCAAGAAGAAGAGGTAGACAATCACCCGATCCAGAAGAAGAAAGGGAATTGTCCAGAGAAAGAGAAATGTCCAGAGAAAGAGGTAGGCAAGTACAGAATCCAGACATGGAGAGAGAAGTGCATAATCTTCGTGCCAGAATGGAGGACATGGAGACATCACAGAGGTGCAAAGCTGATGCAGGAGATGTCAGTGAATCTGAGGATGAAGGTGATGCTGGACGTGAAGAAGAAGGAATCCCAGCGGAAGATGCAGCCAATGAGCGTTTAATTAAGGCTATCACTCGGATGAGTTTGAAAACAAAGATGGACATTCCAGCTTATGAAGGGAGTCTGGATGCGGAAGAGCTGTTAGATTGGATTAGAGCTCCGGACACTTACTTTGATTATGAAGATATCGAAGATGATAAAAAGGTCATACATGTCGTCACAAGATTGAAAGGACATGCAGCCTTGTGTTGGGATGAACTGCAAGCTGACAGGCGTTGTCAAGGCAAGTAGAAAATTAAGAGCTGGGACAGGATGATTGCAAAGATGAAGGTAAAATTTATTCCCAGGGACTATCAAATTTCTCTTTTCAGGAGGATGCAGAACCTGAGATAGAATCTGATGACAGTGAAAGAGTATACAGAGGAATTTTACAGGTTGAATATCAGGGCAGGTCATCGCGAAAGCAATGACAAAAAGGTGGCCAGGTATATGAATGGCCTGAGGTATGAAATTCAGGATGAATTAAATTTGGCAACCATCCGAACTGTGGAGGATGCTTACCAATTGGCTCTGAAAGATGAGGAGAAGCTGAGCCGTAAACAAAGTCAGAGAAGCCGAGGCAGAAGTCAGCCCAAAGGAAAATCGGTTGCCCAAGATAAATATCAGAAGCCCAAGGAGGAATGGAAGAAACCTCAGACTCAGACAGAAAGAGGTGGAACCTCACAGAGAGGGCGATATGTTGAACAAAAAGAGCAGCATACTGATCAGAGAGGAGGATATGCTGATAATAATAGGTTTCCTCGTACCAGAGGTAGAGGAAGAGGAAGAGGTGGAGTAATCACATGCTTCACATGTGGAAAAAATGGGCACAAGTCATTCGAGTGTCCAGAGAAAAAGAAAGAAACTGGAGAAGCTCACAGAGGCGAGATGCTGAGGCAGAGTACGCTGAAGGCGGAAGATCGCTAGTGATGTGAAAAGTTCTTTTGACGCCAGAGAAGGAGATGGAGAATCCATCATAGAGGAACAGTCTTTTTAGGACTGCTTTCAAGACCAAGGATAGAGTGTGCAAGGTCATTGTGGACAGTGGAAGCACCGATAATCTCGTTTCAACCGAGATGGTAGAAAAACTGGAGCTGGAGACAACTAATCATCCAAGCCCATACAAAGTTTCATGGCTACAGAAGGGACATCAGGTAAATGTCACTAAACAGTGCTTAGTTGACATCAAGATAGGAGGATATAATGATAAAATTTTATGTGATGTTATTCCTATGGATGTCTATCGTTTATTGATGGGTAGACCATGGCAATATGATAGAAATGTAATTCATGATCGGAGGATGAATACATATACCCTGGAGAAGAATGGGAGAACTCACATGTTGTGTCCGATTGAAGATAAAGAGGTGAAGCAGGAAGTAAACAACATAGTACTTCTCATGAGTGGGAAGGAACTTCTTACAGAAGTTAAGAAGAAGGAGGATCCACAATTCTTTGTGGTCAGAAAACCGAGAATTGTTCTGACTAGCACAAGAGTGGATGATTTGCCAGAAGAAATTCAGGAACTGCTAGAAGAGTTTGTTGATATTGTGGTGGACGACTTACCTCATTCGTTGCCACCAATGAGGAGCATAAGTCACCATATAGACCTCATACCAGGAGCCAGTTTTCCAAACAAAGTCGCATACAGATTGACGTCGTAGGAGAATGAAGAAGTTAAGAGACAGGTCCAGGAGTTGTTGGACAAGGGCTTGGTTAGGGAAATATTGAGTCCATGTGTTGTTTCGACAGTACTCAGTCCGAAGAAAGACGGAGGCTGGAGGATGTGCACTGATTCAAGGGCGATAAACAAGATAACCATCAGGTATAGATTCCCATTGCCAAGAACGGATGATTTGAGGGATTGCTTAAGTGGGGCAAAAAAAAATTCAAAGATAGATTTGAAGAGTGGATATCATCAGATTCGTATGAGAGAAGGTAACGAATGGAAAACTGCATTCAAGACAAACGAAGGTTTGTATGAATGGCTTGTCATGTCGTTTGGCTTGACGAATGCACCAAGTACCTTTATGAGGTTGATGAATGAAGTCCTGAAGGATTTCATTAGGAAATTTGTCATTGTGTATCTGGATGACATATTGGTTTTCAGCAAGACAAAGGCTGAATATTTGAAACATTTGGCTATTGTGATGAAGAGATTACAGCAAGAGAAGCTGCTGATAAACATGAAGAAGTCCTCATTCATGAAGACAGAACTCATTTATTTGGGGTTTTTCATATCTGCAAATGAACTAAGAATGGATCCAGATAAGGTGGAAGTAATCAAAAATTGGCCATCACCGAGGAACGTATTTGAAGTGAGGAGTTTTCATGGACTGGCTAGTTTCTACCGAAAATTCATCAGAAATTTCAGTGGAATTAGTGCAGCAATGATGGATATAGTCAAGAAAATAAAAAAATCTTTTCACTGGACTGAAGAGGCTGAGAAGAGTTTCAATTTATTGAAACAAAAGATTACAGAGCAACCAATTCTGGTGTTGCCGGATTTTCAAAAAACATTCCAGGTGAAATGTGATGCAAGCGGGTTTGCAATTGGAGCGGTCTTGAGTCAGGAAGATAGACCAATTGCATATTTCAGCGAGAAGTTGAATGAGGCAAAAGAAAAGTACTCCACGTATGATAAAGAATTATATGCCATCATACAGGCATTGAAGAAATGGAGACACTATTTGATTCCATAAGAATTTGTTTTATATAGTGATAACCATGCATTACAATATGTGACTCAACAAGAAAAATTGAGCCAGAGGCATGTTAAGTGGGTTGAATACATGCAGAATTTTACATTTGTAATTAAACATATTTCTGGTACTGCTAACAAAGTGGTTGATGCTTTGAGCAGGAAATGTATGTTGTTGCAGGAGTTCAAAGTCAAGACTTTAGGCTTTGATAATCTTAAGGACATGTATGCAAGTGATGTAGATTTTGCAGAGGCATATGAAGCAGCTGAGAATCCAGTTCTCAGAGATCGAAGCCAGTGGATAGAGTATGTGATCCAGGATGGATTGTTTTTCAAAGGCAATCAACTGTGTATTCTGAATTGCTCCATGAGGGAGAACTTGTTGAAAGAGAAGCATTTTGGCCATTTTGGCCATGATAAGACATTTGCAAAGCTAAGAGAGTCATACTTTTGGCCAGGGATGCGGATAGAAGTCAAGAAGTTTGTTGACAGATGCAGGATTTGCCAGCATTCAAAAGGGAGAAAGCAGAATACAGGTTTTTATCAGCCATTACCCACACCTGAGAAGCCGTGGGATGAAATTAGCATGGATTTTGTATTGAGATTGCCGAGGACACAAAGAGGTGTTGATTCCATCTTTGTGGTAGTTGACAGGTTTTCTAAGATGGCACATTTTATTCCATGCCAGAAGACCAGCGATGCAACTCACATTGCAAATTTGTTTTTCAAAGAAATTGTTCGACTCCATGGATTACCAAAGAGCATAGTCTCAGATAGGGACACAAAATTCATAGGACATTTCTGGAGAACATTGTGGAAGAAGCTAGGAACTAATTTGATGTTTAGTTATGCTTATCATCCTGAGACGAATGGACAAATAGAAGTGGTCAACAGAAGTCTGGGAGACTTGTTGAGAAGCTTGGTGACAGAGCACCATAGCAGCTGGGATAGCATATTACCACAGGCAGAGTTTGCTTACAATGATTCAGTGAACAGGAGCACAGGAAAAAGTCCATTTCAGATTGTATATGGAATGCAGCCAAGAGGAGTTTATGAACTGAGGGATTCAGAATAGGTCGATGCTAGCAACGCTAGTGCAGGAGAATTCGCTGAAGCGATGAAGGAACTTCACAGCCAGGTGAAGGAGCGACTGTTGAAGTCAAATCAGGAGTACAAGCGTAGAGAAGATCATCATCGGAGACAACTTCAGTTTGAGGTTGGTGATCTAGTTTTGGCACATTTGAGGAAAGAAAGGTTCCCGAGAGGAACATACAACAAGCTGAAGATGAAGAAAATTAGCCCATGCAAGGTCTTAAAGAAATTGGGACAAAATGCTTATGAAATTGAGTTACCAGATGGGATCGGAATTTCTCCGATATTTAATGTTTCAGATTTATATCCATATAAAGATGATGAAGCAGGAGCAGAAGGTGATGATCAACCAAAGATCCAGTGGCAAAAGCAGATGCCAGTTGCAGAAAAGCCACAGATGGAGCAGATACTGAATAAAAGAATGGGTAAGAAAACCAGGAGGAAAGAATACTTAGGCCATTAAACTTCATGAATATCCCACACTATTCATAATTAATACGAACAAGAATGAAAGTTATTTCGGCTTCACAAGTTTTCTGAGTTCTGTATGGCTCTGTGTTTTTCGGGTGTCCGAACTTTAATTCAGTTATTTCGGAACTTCCAGTTTCGGAGTTTTGCAACTCCTGACGTCGAGGTTTACTATCCTCTCGGATTCCCGATCTCCGATAAGCCCTTTTTACGTGCTAGTCCTCCTGAGCCTAGCCCTTGACTCATATGACCATGCGCCAAGACCGTGGTCATTTCCCTCACGTGACTATCCCTATCGAAGTTTCGGCACTTGCACTGTCAACAGGCGCATGTCCTCACAACTCTCAATTCTTCGATCTCAGATATGCCTTAGCTTTCCAAGCTAAGCCCTATCCGATGTGACCGTTGTCTCGTGACCCAGGCCTTATCCCTTATCGGGGTTCGGGGTTTCGCAAATATGACTGCGCCCAAAACGCTTGACAGTGAAATCCTCGATTTCCCGATTTTCGATGGGCTCCATCCGTGCTAGCCCTCTGGGCTATAACCTCACCATACGACCACACTATATGACCTTAATCAACCACTCATCGGGGTTCGGCGATTTCAACGTCATGCTCATACGCTCACGGGATCTCTGATGGGTCCCAGTTGTTGCCTTGTCAACAATCCTTTCTCCTGTGGCTATAAATCTGCCACCTGTCCTCTTGACAGGGGGTGTGGCCCCCAGGCACCTAAGCCTTATCGGGAAATCGCGTATCACGATTTTCCCATGCTCGAAACCTTTGCCTCTGGATTCTCCGATATCCCGATGCCCGATATCTTATGCGCCTTTCGCTTTAACACATCGTGGTCAAGTCAGGTCCATGTGACTCGTCACTGGGGTTCCCGATTTCCCGAATTCTCAAATCCCGATTGCTGATGAATGACCTTTCTATCGGGACTTTCCCGCTGATCCTCCATCACCGGTGGATTTAATCCTTGTCGGGACTATTCCGATGGTGTAGATCTTTGCCACGGTGTAGATCTTTGCCACGTGTCCACTAAATGAACGGTCCGGATCTTGTCGCGAATTCACGGATCGCGATTTCGTGTGACAAGATTTCTACGTGCTCGAGAACTCCAATTCTCCGAGTTCCGACTCTCTCCAAGATTCTGACACGTGTCCTCCCGATATTTACGGCTATGATCCCTCCTCGGGTTTTCAAAATCACAGGGTCTCGATTCTTTTGAGTTCTAATATCCCGACGCCCCTTCGAGATTTCTCCTCTACCCATGAGGACTTAAGTCCCGCGCGACTTTCGTCAACTCGGACGGTTGGCGGTTAATCCCACAGGGATATGACGACTCACGATCCTCCCGAGTTTAAATCCTGTGCAATATCAAGAGGTTTTAAACCTCGTGCACGTTCTCCAGATCTGGCGGTTACAAGGGTTTGCCTTCCCTCCCGAACAGATCCGACGGTTCTCACACCATCAGTGTAGAAACCTGTCTTCCTATGGTCGTAGACCATACCAGCTGTAGTTTCACAGCACCGCTAAACCTCCTGAGCTTATAATCATGGTCAAGCC
>ML776559.1:1481205-1492350 GCA_009831015.1 Picea engelmannii | reverse complement strand
CTCTCCCAGGAATCTCCCACGCTCACTGCACACAGACCCTCATTCCCCACATGCCTGTTCCACCCCAGGAGAGTGCACCTTCTCTGTCACCTAGACAGTCCTTCGGCTTCCAGTCTCCCTTACCTTGGGTTACAGGAACAGGCTGGACCGGAATTCTCCGGGCTCTATGGCAGCTACAGGGATTTCTCTCAGGAGTTATCTTCTCCCTTTGCGCACTCCCTCACCTGGAGGAGTTTCTCACAGGCCAACAAGCCTCACGCAGTCCAGTGCTGCACAATCACAACAATCCACAGGAACACAGACAAATGCTTCCCACAACGGCTCGACAATTACAGGATGATCTCACAGTGATGATTTCGGGGCGGGCTTCTCACACGGACTAGCTCAGTTCTACCCGAACAACCAGGGATTCTTCCACTCGAGTTTAACACAGGGAATTTGGGTTCAGGGAATGCGTTCTCGGGATTGCCTGGAACAGACACAGACTCTTCGCTCCGGACAGGTATTCCACGGTTTTTCTCAGGCAAACACAGCTCACGGTTTCAGAGATGAATCAGGATATCCAGCAGAGGTCGTACCGGTTCCACGCATAGAGGTTCGGTTCAGAATGGAGGCGAGAGCCTATTCTCGGCTCAGTTCAGGGTTTTTATTTGCATGCACCAGGGTTGACACTTGTCACCCTGGGAACTACATGCATTCCATATGTACACCTTCCTCCCACCACTTGGGAATTCACGGGTCTTCCAAAAAGGACTTAGGATAAAATAATGTGCACATGGATTTTTAGGAATATTAATAAAATATTATTCCATGCCTAAGCCCCCTAGGCTTAGCCCCTAGGCTCTTCACTCAACCCCTTTCCCACCTTTCAGCCCCTGATCCCTTGCCCATTCTGTGGACGCTCAGTCCCCCATCACTCTTTCATCGTGGTCGGTCTGCACTGGCGGTATTTATATTTTATTAATTGACCTGCATACATACAAGTACATCAACAGGCTNNNNGCCTTCAACACTTAGGCTCCCTGGCCTAACAAAACTCATAAGCCTACAGCTTATTCAAAACTTGGCTCACCAACCTATAGAACATATTTACAATTCTTTGCATATAACATGATCTGCAACGGGGCTCGGCCTTGGGGACACTACACTGAGAGCCGTCCATCTGAGGGGACAGGTGGCAGAGATCGGTCATCTTGCGAACTCGGGAGCTCGCGGGTTGAGAGTCCAAACATTGGCTACTCAAAGTCGCGAGGACGCGAGGTGGCGAGAGAAGGACATTCGTCGGATCCGGAGCACAGGAGGACCGTTGGATCTGCGCAAGGGATCGTGTCTCGGGACCTCGCAAGAAAAGGTCCAAGGATTTGGCCGCGGGGATCGCGAGGTTGCGAGATAGTGATATCCCGACAGCTGGAGCAGTGTGGGCCATAGTGGAGCGCGAGTGGAATACAGGTGGAACAAAGGATTCGCGAGTAGTGAAGTGCCGAGGAGCCGAGATTCTTGTGGACGTGTGGCAGAGTATAAGGTGGGACCGCGCATCTCGGGGACTCGCGAACTAGGGAGGTGAAAACTCGATGGTTCAACCGACAAGGTCGTGAGGTTGCGAGGTCGCGAAGCCGCGAGAGGCACTAACATTAGGCCTAGCCCACGGTTGCATGTGGGAGGAGCTATACGCGTATCGCCAGATCGGGTATCGCAATATTTGAAAGGAAAGATTGAAGGTTTGAGTCACAAAGTCGCGAGATTGCGAGATTTAGCTGACCTCGGAGGAAGATTGTTGTGGGTGCAGATTTCCCGGTAGGGAAATAGAAGAACCTTTGAGTTCTTCAGGCTGAGAGAAGAAGGTCCTGTGAGAGCGGACGTGCCCTGGGCGAGGAGCGTGCCTGCGTCAATTTGGCTATGTTGTGAGGCCCAAGAGTAAACACACAAAGGTTGATCGGTTCCCCTCTCCTTGAGAGGCCAGTCAGAAAATAAATATCCTCAGTCATTGGAGTCAACGACTATCCCTCGAGCATAAATGCCTCAGTGTCTGGGTGCCAGTAATCTACCAAGGTGTTCAGAAGCCTGGGTTGTGCCCTCATGAGTGGACACTGGAAGAATTTCAACAACCCGCATTGTGCTAATACGGCAAGAGCAGCAGGGTCTTCTGCAACCAAATAATCAATGTCTTCATGCTCCCTTTCTCTCCAATGGACATACATCCTGCAAAATCACAAGTTCAAAAGAGAGTTAAACTCTTGTTTTTCAAAATTTTCCATGTGTTTGAGGGTGTATGCGGGTTGTGTTGAGCACAGTCGCTTATGCACGTAGGCAGGTTGTTTTCTTCCCGTGAGCATACGCGTGTTGTCTTTGGATATCCCGCGTACACGCAGGGCCACACCCTTTTTAAGAGTGTGTGCCCCAAAAAAAAACTAAAATGAACAAAAAGGGAAGTATTGAATTGCAAGAGGGGTTGATTTATACTTACTTGGTCCGAGCGGAAGTTCGTTTCGTCCATTGAAGCTCCCGGAATCAACTTTTTTAGCAAAGGGGTTTTTTTGGCTTTTTGGTCAATTCTCAATTTGCAGTGATGATAATGAGCTGCCAATCTTCTATTTATAGACTTTTTTGGCCCTTTTTGTCATTTTTTATACCCTTTTGTCGTTTTTTCTAGCTTGAAAATCGTTTAGTATGGTTCTTGAGTTTCTCATTGGATGTAACGACGTACTCCACTTTTGGTTTGGGAAACTTTTCGAGTGATGGGTCACTTTCTAAGGTCCTTTGGTAAAAGTTGTTTTTCCAAATGTTTGCATTTAAGTTAGGATTTCACCTTTGCTTATTGCACCTTGTTGTCTTTTTCTCTTTACCATGGGATCGACTCCACCGAATTGCGACATGAAACCGTCATTGCTTCTCTAGAAGTGTCGTAATTTAGTGGTAGAGCCTACCCTCACATGGATTACCTAGGTAGATCCTAGTTACATTTTGGTGTCCATGCCGTCACTAATAACTATAGGCTCGGGAGTCCTTTTAGTCTTGTCTTGATTACGAGTTTGAGCCTTCACATGTCTAATATATTACTTTTGGCCTCACCCTCGAGACTCCCAAAAAACAAACTGTAACATCCCCAACCATCCATGCTGGGCCACGCTACACCAGAGAACTCTTTATGTTCTCTCTGCGGAACATATTGTAACATACCCAACATCTAACTGAGCTATGCCACATAAATTTTTCAAACTATATGCAATTAAATTATATACAAACATATCTCTTGCGGAAGAATTTATGTATAAAATGTAAACATACAAATACATCTATAAATACATGGATTCACACTGAAATAACAGCAAACGTATACATGCAGCATATACATGCAATACCCATAAAAATAAACACAGATATAACCACACATATATGGTAACCCATAAAAATACACACGTAAATAACAATGCAACATGTAAATTTATCACACAATTGACACTTATCTTTGTAAGAATATCACCAACTACATGCAGACCTTCCACGAACCTCCCAGCCTTAGACCGCATTGCTCATCACTCTCAACAGTGGGTCACCCCCGAACTGGGACTAAACTCCACCCGGGTAAAGGGATTCCTAACCAGGCTAATGGCTCATGGACCACAAGAAAGACTCTGTCACAGGTGCTCACTCAACTAACAACCTACAATCCCTCATTCCCCACATGCATGTCCCACCCCAAGAAGTGTGCCCCTTCTCTGCTCAACAATCCTTCGGCTGCCCCACTTCCCTTCCGGGCTTCAGCAACAGGTCGGAAAGGAAGTCTCAGAGCACTGTAGCTATAGTTCAACACCTTCAGGAAATCAATTCCTAGCAATTCTCTCACCCAGAGAGAAGTTTCTCACGGGCCTAAAAACCTACCTCTTCAATATCCCATAGGCCTAACAACCTGCTTCTTCAGTCCAGCTCCCAAGCTAACCAGCTACACAAACAGATATGGCTATGGATATGGTTCTGGTACAGTGAAATGAATGTCTAAAAGATAACTGACTGTGTGAGTGAAAATGGTCATGGAGTCATGGTTGAATGATGGTTGCATGATGGAAGAGTGTCCGCAAATGAACTAAGTCCCAACAATATGTATGCATGTCCCCAACTTGACACTTGTCATGTTGGGAGCTACTTTGCCCCACTTGGCCCCAACTTTAGAACCTAGATAAAATAACTATTCATACTTTATATTTTAAGAAATATTAATATGATATTCCTGTTTGGCTTAAGCTCCCTAGCTTAGCCCTTTTTCCTTAACCTTTAGGCCCCTCCCTTTCACTAACTAGTGGAGTTTATTCCCCCATCTCTTTTATCATGGTCGGTCTACACCCAGCGATGTATTTTATATTAAATATGAGACATGTACAAAAACAAGTGCACTGGACTTTAACATCTAGGCTCTCCATCCTAATCAAAACATAAGCATCATAGCTTATAACAACTGGCTCACTAGCCTATAAAACATAGCATAAACACAAAGGCTCCATGGCCTCAATATCGCGCACACTTAAGTTGTTGCATGTTGTATCCAAGAATGTGCACACTTCATCCTTTTACTGCGCAGTACCTGCGCGAACTATGCCATGAAAGGTGCATACAAATTTATATCAAATAGCTCACCAGCTTAAGTACATTTGCATTTATATTTACAATTGGGTTCAGCCTAGGGATATTACACAAACAGGTCTTCTTTTAAGCCCTTTTCAGACCCTTTAAACATGAAAATATTGTCAAGCTATCTTGTTGCCCTTCATGCTCGCCAAACTAAAATTTGAAGGCACGTCTGTCCGGTGGTAATTTACCCCTTTTTTGGTCTGGATAGTCAATTGTACGAACAAATGTATACTCTAAGAACTTCGGTTCACTAGAAGAGTATTCTCAGGTATAAGTTTAACCCTTTTTCGAGCCCGACGGACTAAATTTACGAAAAAGGAACCCCCACGAAGTCCATAGTTAAGCTCTTTTCAGACTCCTTAAAATTGAAAAGATCGTCGAGTGACCTTGTTCTTTCACACTCATTAATTGGTTCATAAAAACATCTACTGGCATGAGTTTACCCCTTTTTCTGGCCTATAGATTAAGGAGGAAAAAGGTAGACGTCGGGAGATTCGTCTCGCCGAGAGAGTTCTCCTCAGTAAATTTCACCTTTTTCGGGCTAAGGAGACTAAATCTAGAAACAGGCAGCGAGTCCATATTTAAGCTCTTTGCGAACTCCTTAAAATTGAAAAGATTGTTGACTGATCTTGTCTTTGTCACACTCGCTAAAATGGTTTTGAATAGACGTCTTTTCGGTGCTAATTTATCCCTTTTTTGAGCTGACTAGACTATCTTCGAAAAAGGTACCCCAATGGAGTCTTCTTTTGTGTTTTTTCAGACTCTCTAAAAATGAAAAACCACTGAGCTTACCTTCTCTGGGCTCATTTAAAAATACATTGAAGGACATTATCATTGTGTCCTATTAATCGCATTTGCATTCCTACATCTTTGGCCTAATGTCAACTCCATGTTGCTCTCAACTGAACCTTTGAAGCATGCCTTATATGCAAGCCTTGTAGCACTTTGCCTTTGCGTCTTGACACCTTGACCCATGGAGGAATTTTTCCCGAGTGTCCTTTTTCTGCACATGTCTCCTTGCTTTGAACATCAGTTTGTTCCTTGCACTTTGAACTAGTATGTTTGTGACACTCATTCCTCCTTTGTAACGTAGCATTCTTTTATTCTTTTTCAAGCTTTCCAAAATTATTGAAAAAAACAAAAAAATCAAATATACCCCAAAAAAAGGATGGGAAAAGTATTTTCTTTTTATGGCAGCACAGTGAGTCTCCCTTGGAAAAAGCACATCCTCCTGTTTGTTCGTCGAGCTCTGGGATTTAATATGACCTTAGGAAGTTGTTCTCGTTACATAGAGTTGTGTCCTCCTCCGTTTGGTTATTCTTCCAAACATATGGAGGGTTTTTGTTGCCTCCTTCATCATGAAATTATGTCAGTACCATGTTTCCTGAGTCTCATCATTCATCGTGCTATTGTCCAAGGGAATTTTTACCCAACTTGAGTCGGCCTCTCTACAGTTTGTCTCTTTCCCTCATGCTCGACCATCCCGAAAATCCAATCAAGTCCTTGTTCGAAATCAGTGAAGTTCTCTACCTGATCATCAATATCTTCTTGTTTGTTCCGCGACTAGCCGTCGAAGACCTCTAGATAGTGAAGTCGTACACTCACATTACACTCCTACCCGAGTTTGAAGATTTTGAAGTTGTTGCTCGAGCTCTGAAGGCCTCATCTCCAGCCATCAGGCGTTATTTGTCTTCTTGAAGATGGATACTATACATGTATATCTTTGATTTTGAGATGTAGATCTATTGTGTATTGCTCGCAGCTGCACTTTATATAGTTATATGACATGGATCTACAGTGTATTTGATTGGCAGCCATGATTTATTTCATCCCGAGCATGGGTATGCCCGCCTCAGTGACACAATTCTTATTTTGCAGATGGCACCTCCCGAACTCTAGTCCTGGGCTCACTCACTTCGTACGTTGGTGAAGATTCGTAATGTATTTCGGCCATCAAATTCTCTTCTAAACTCACACATTAGGAGGCATTTGTTATGACCCTAAATTGCACCATACATGCATACCTGGCATCAGGCCATCTTACTTGCCATTTTTTCCAAGCTATCACTGAAAGCTCTTCTTAAAAAACACTTTTTTTGAAGATGTACGTGCTCTACACCATTATTGTCCACGTATGTACGCTTGTTGCACCACTACATCTTGCGTACGTATGCTAGCTGCACCATTACAGCTCGCATATACCCACAAAATTTTCAAAAAATAAAAATTTGCAAGGGAATTGGGGCTTTTGGGTAGTTTCCTAACCAATTGACCGCCCATAGCCCGTCACCCAACCGAATCACAATATTTTTGGAATATAAAAGAAGGTGTTGGGTTCCCATTCCTACAAGAAGCATGAAAGCAGTGAAACTTTGCCCATTTCATAATTCCCCCTTGCCCCAAGAATTTGCAGCCACATTGTGAGTTTTGAGCCAGAATTCTCTATTCTAGCCTTTTTCCTCCATTACTAGCCTAATCCATTTCCTAGAGAGAGTTGAAGAGGAGAAAGATACATGGAAACAGTTGGAGCTTGGTGAAGAGGATCCCAAGACCAGGTTCAAGGAGCAGTCGTCGATCTCATTTTGTAAGTGACTTTGTGAGATTAATAGAAAGAAGTATTTTTTCCATCCCGCCACATGATGTGTTCAATCTTGATATTTGATTTATATTTTATTATGACATCTAACCCACTAATTCATATATAGAATGAATGTCTGTAGTTTCTTGTTTGTCTTTTGGTGAATGTGGGTTAGCCTTGGGAGGAGATTTGCAGTCGAGGAACAACTGAATGCAAAGGGATAGACACTGGACGCGGAGTTTAAGGTAAGACCATCGGATCCCTATACTTTGTACTTTATGCATGAATGTGGGGTATTGTCGGGATAGTTGTTAAAAGTAGGAGACTTTAGACGGTTAACTTTGCCTGCACTTTAGAACCCTAGTGTAGTCCGTAGGGGTGTTTTCCCACTATAGCATCTATGACCCTGGAGGAAACATTGAGTTTACCTTCACTTGGAGTATCATGCAAGCCTCCAACAACCAAGTTGAATATTATGCACTTTTTCAAGGTTTATCATTGGTCAATTCTCAGGGTATCCATGTCTTACAGTGATAGGGGATTCAAAAATCATAATTAGGCATGCAAGGAAGAAAACTCTCCCAAGCAACATTCATCTCAGATCCATTTTTCTCATAATACAAAAGGAAATTCAGGCTTTCTACAAGTTCAAGTTCTTTCATGTTATGAGGATCAATAACAGGGAAGCAGATCACTATGAGAATCAAGCCACTAGGAAACAAACTGGGGTTATTTCCATTAATGGGGATTTCTCCTTCTACCCAACCCCACAAATCCTAATATAGTTTCTAAGTTTGCAAAAATTGGGGGCATTTTCCATCATCGAGAACCCCTTATATTAGTAAGCCCCTCAATTTATTTCTTTGTATTATCATTTAAGTGACATAGTATCATACCCATAGAGAATATCAGGATAACACACAAGACAAGAGTAGAGCCACGTGTTAGTCATGCGTCGCATCGATGCTTCAATAAATCCTCGAATACAGAGCGGTATTTTCCCTCGCTTCCCCTTTCACTTCTAGGCGCATGTGGGAGGGACGCTAGGATCATGGAAGTAAATGTCGATACTTGCAATCATGGCTACAAGTGGTTTTTGAGTGCAGAGGTTTGTTCGTCCTTAGAAGCCCTTGCTTGTGTGGATTCCTATTTAAGGGAGAGCATTCTCAAGCATTATGGCATCCTCAACTTGGTGGGAGATTCATTGGGTAGCTTACCAGGTGTTCCTTTCTTGTTATCTCGTTTCATCATGTGGTCATCAGGAATCATGGTGAAAGGCATATTTGGATGTTGGACCAAGTAATTGGACTCGATGGAAGAAATAGAGGACTTGCGCACAATCATTCACTCTTTGCAAATTCAAATCAGTGGGCTCTCCTCCTAGGTCTTAATGGTCCTAGAGTTTTTTGTGCAAGAATTCCAAAGTATTCAACAACTACATGACGAATGTGTTGCTTTACGGTCTAAAATCGAGGAACTATGACTGTTGGACATGCATTTTGGATGCATTTTTTAGAAATATATTAAGGGTTGAGGATATGTGCAGTAGTAGAGGAAAGAAGAGAAGGAAGGATGGGAGTGTGCAGGAAAGGCGCTTTCAAGATCGAAGTGCACAACAACTGTGCATTTAGTGGCGCATAAGGGAACAAAGCAAGAAGATAAAACAGGAAAAGTAGCATGCAAGTGAAAAGGAAGGAAAAGCAGCATGCAGGCACGAAGGCAAGAAAAGCATGCATGAACTATGTGTTGTCATGAGTTGTAATGAGTCATAATGAGTTGTCATAGGGTTTTGGGTAGGGTTTTGAGCCCTAAACTCTTTATATAAATATGTAACAAGTTGGGAAGAATAGGTGGTTGAGAAAATAGGGGATTGAAGAATAGGTTGTTGTTGTTGCTGCTGAGAGAATAGGCTAAGAATGAGAGAGATTTTATGTATGAAGGTTTAGGGAGGGTTTTGCAGAGAGAGTCTTGCACTGCATAGCGGCTAGGAAGGATGGGGAAAGATATCGTGATATATCTATTGTAAGCATAGTGTGCAAGTCTGAGATGAATTGCAGGAAGCATACTAAAGAAGCCAATCGTTGTGGACGTAGCCCAAGAATTGGGTGAACCACGTTAAATTTTGTGTCTGAATGTATTTTTATGTGATTGTTCATGGATGTTCTATTTATGCATAGCTAGATCTAGATCTGTTTATTAGATGATTGATGCGCAGTAATGATGAATGTTACAGTGAATAGTTTATGTTGCAATCTACATTGCAATGGTGTTTCATAAATAAAGTTTACTAATTAATCAAGGGAAAAGAGACACATAATATTAGGCACATGATAGATAAGTAGGAATGAATATGATGGTAGCCTCACATCCCCTCGTCCCTGCAGAAACTTGATTCCTGCAGCCACAATAGATGCCTCGGGTGAGACTTCACTTGCATGCAAGTGATGCCGAAAGAGTCGGTGTCTACAGGATTTGTTGGTAAAATAAATTGAATCTAGGTTCTTACAACTGTGCGCCAACAGTGCCTCAATTCATCCCATGGTTCGCCACCACAGTCAGACATTGGCATCTTTGAAGTAGCATCGTCTCCAGTCAAGTCCCTTCCTCGGTTAGAATTGAGTGTTCCTACTCCAATTTTTGGTTAATTGTTTCAAGTCGAAAGGATTGTTTCCCTATATGTCTAGTCTATGACTTGTTTTCACACTCACATTCTGGGGGTTTTCTTTAGAATATATACAGTTTGACGCTATGGACAATGCTCTGTATCAAAACTCTCTGTAATGTAGTTGGTAGGCAATTTTGATTCTAGGTTGAGTAGTTTGGAAGCTTTCCCTTTAAATTATGAAAATGATGTAATATTTTGGCGTGTATACACGTTGTTTTAAATTAATGAAATATCCCCCCTTTACTGTTAAAGGGAAATATATTCTCTACAAAATGAGTACATTGTGTCATATTAATTATGTATTGGGTTTTTGTTTTCTCTTAAAACTCAAGGGATATTATAATTGACAATGTTTAGGTGTGTTTATTAGAGTACACAACGCATAATATGTCTTTGCATTGAAAGTTTGGTGTGCAAGTGAAGAACTTTATATATATTGAACTTTTTCAATGTCATAATATATGTTGAACTTTGAATTTTATATATGTTGAACTTTATATAGCACTACTACGTATTAGGTGTATCACCATGAAGTATTACAATTATTTACATTTCTTTATTTAATTTTCGATATACATATTCCATAATATTTTTAAGAATAAGTAGAAGATATTGGTGTATGAAAGCCCGCTTGTTTGTGAGAGAAAGGACTCCCTTCATGCAAGGATTTGACCACTAAAGTCTATGGAGGTATACATACCCTACCTTTCTGGATTTGAACTTGTGATCTCTTAGGAAGAAAGACATGTTCTTAATCATTATCCCTCACCCAACCAAATAATACTTATTTTCCACTCTACCTATAAAATACACCCCGCTAATAATTTTAATATAATATTATTTATATTAATAATTTTTATCTAATAATAAAGTATCATTAAAACATTTACATTTATAAACTCATAAGCCAAATGACTTCTCACACGTAATTATTCCAATAAAACGTGAGTTTCTTAATTTAATGTAATCTTATGCAACAATTCACAACCTTATAAGACAACAGATTCGTCACACGCCATAAACTTGTAAATATATAACTTTTCAAATGAAACACTACATTTTAAGTTATGTAATCTTCTTGGGTCCACCTAATGAAGATGAGAGGAGAATATTAACAATCTCACAAAAACAAATGAAATGTAGAAGTATAACTTTTTAAGTAAACCAAATTAAAATAGATCCAATAGGAAGATGTTTGTGAGATTATGTTTATGTTTCTCCTTTTTTTCTTTTTTTTTTTAATAAGTTATATATATATGAATGAAGATGTTTTTTTTTT
>ML776559.1:1468545-1480895 GCA_009831015.1 Picea engelmannii | reverse complement strand
CCTTCCTAACCTCTTAACTCAACAAAAGTATGGTGATCTTGGAAAGCTTCTCTTAATGCTTTTCGAGCACAGAAACAAAATTCTAAAGAATCACAAGTAATCACTTACCCTCTTAAGGTCCGATAGACCAATTAGGTCTTAGTCGACGTTAATCATCATCATCATCATCATCATCATCATTAAACATTTTAAACTCATAATGGAATAATTGGGATTTTTTTAATGAGTATTTATTTCAAACCTTTATTTTTTCATTTTATAATAATCAATTTGAAAAAAAAATATTTAATTTTTATAAGTTTTAAAAGTTCGGGATAATTTTAATGATGGAAATTTATATTAAAATGTAAAAATTTAAGTTAATCTTATTAATCTTTAATATACAAAATTTTCATTTTATAATAATCAATTTGAAAAAAAAATAATAATTTTTATAAGTTTTAAAGGTTCGGGATAATTTTAATGATGGAAATTTATATTAAAATGTAAAAAGTTAGGTTAATCTTATTAATCCTTAATATACAAAATGATAAATGTTTGGGGATAGTTTTGTAAAAATATTCAAATTTCTAAGGATTTTATATAGTTTCTATAAAATTTTGGCGATTTTTAAGATAAAATAATTTTATTCTATGGAATTTGGGCGGATTGTTTATAAAAAAAAGGGAAACTAATGAATCTTTTTGGGGGGAAAACCATCGAAAATTAGCCCCTAAAATCATCTATGCTCAAATCCTTCTAAGTGGGGGATTTGTAATCATTTATTATTAAAATTTTCATTTTTATATTAAAAAATATAAAGCCTCATTTATACTAAATGGATTTTGTATCATATTGATGATGATGATGATTAATGTTTATTGAGACCAAAATTGGTTTATCGAACCTTAAGAAAGGTAAGAGATTACTTAGATTTCTTTAGAATCTTATTGATGTGCTAAAAGAACATTGATCGCCATATTTTTGTTGACTTAGGAGGTTCGGAAGGTCAGTGTTGTGATAGATATTTTGAAATTATGATCCAATTTCGGTATACACAAGACACTCTAGGAGAAAGTGCTTTTCATATTCAACCCTCTTAATGTCACAAAGATGATAGATTATTGCATACCACAATGTTTTGGGAATTGTCCAATGCCCAGTTTCGCTATGTAGCTCGTGGGAGTTGGTTTGTATTTTGGCAATGTTGATTTTCTTCTTTGTGTTAATCAAGATTGAGAAATACTTTTGATCTTCTAGATTAGGGTTGACCACCTCCTTGTAGTATCTTAGCTTCATTTTATCTTCTAATTCTTTATTACAGGATATATTCTCTATAAACTTAGATGTAATAATATTTTTAATATTATCGATATTTTGCAGAATGACATCTTCTTGTATTCCCCAATGATTTAACCAAGACTTGGCATCTCGATTCCACCCTCGCTTGAGCCGCTGGTGGTTTTGGCTAGAGTTGAAGAAATTTTGGGGAGCCTCTTGTCATTTATGGCGTTTATCTTGTCCTTGTAAATTAAGTACCTAATTATGGTTGTGCACTCAATGGGGGAAAGGCTTGCTTCTATGAGGAGGATAGGATAGAGTGTATTGCATTTAATTTTGAGATTATAAGTTATAAAATTCTTTTGGATTTGCTCTATCTTTCTCTAGGATTCTCTAGAGAAATTGCATCCCCAAACTTCACATCTGTATAAGATAACAAGAGTGACAAGAGTATCATAGAGAAGTTTTTTCTTATCCCACAATCAAAAGTCTGTTAATTTACACTTATTTTTAAGTCCATAATAAATTTGTCACCCTCCATTTATCCTTTTCTCAATACTATAATTCCAATTGAACTTGTGATGAATATCAATTCCAAGATATTTATATAAAATACTTCCTCCAAGTTATTATTATCATATACAAAAATATTATAATCTTTTTTAATTTAATTAACACAAACTTCGTTATAACAATTTATAATTTTCCACAAATCAATTAAAAATATTTATAAATATTAATTATCAAATAAATTAAAATCTCTCATCATAATTAAACTAAATTACATACATAGTTAAACTAAATTACATACATAGTGAAATATATATATATATATATATATATATATATATATATATATATATATATATATATATATATATATATATATATATATATATATAAAAANATATATATATATATATATATATATATATATATATATATATATATATATATATATATATATATATATATCAAAATGAAAAAGATGATAGATGATATCACAAAATAGATGTTGTCACATTCCTATTTTAAAAATATGAAAAAGCAGCAACCCAAAATATATAGAGAGAGTGTCATTTATTCACTTGAGTTGTTTAATGTGAAGATAAAATGGTGACGTAGGGACACCTTCCCACTAATGCTCAAAAATATGAAAATAATACATAGTTAAGCACCAACCCAAAATATATATAGAGAGAGAGTGTGTCATCCACTCACTTGGGTTGTTTAATGTGAAGATAAAATGGTGACGTAGGGACACCTTCCCACTAATGCTCAACACGTCAAACAATGGTAGGTAACATGGACATTACTTTTTAATGTATATCTTACCCACTAAGTAATAGTGGGATGCCATTCATTTATATTTTCATTTGTTCACTCTAAAACTAAAGATATGGTGAAATATCAAGTAAACTCAACCTCCAACTCCATTCAAACATATCACTTAAAGAATAAATATGTTGAGGGCATGAAATAAATATAAAATATTTTTTAATGACTTATGATAATTTTATTTTTTTTTAATTTTAAATATAATAGCCTAATTTTATTGATTTATTTTTCAAAGTAGTAAAATTTGTTATAATTAAATTGTTTAAATTATTATAAGAAAATGTAAACTAATCCATTATGTAAATGAAGATATGGTTAGGTATCAAGTAAGTTGAACCTCCAAATCCATTTAAGTATATTATTAAATAAGTATATATTATTTAATGAGTAAATGTTTTTTTTTACCTAATGTATTTTAAAGAAATTCATTAGACACTTTCCTTTATTTGGAAGACCATATATACATTAAATTTGATTATGTAAGAGCTTGAAGCTTTGTTATATTATTTATGAGAATAAAATTTGAATAGAAAATTTTTATCACATAATTATTTAAACTAAACCTCATTAACACTTAATAAATAAATATTTAATAACTTAATTTATTTTATTATTAACATTTTCTTAATAATAATTACTTAATATGACTTCTTTATATGTTATATTATTCCTTGTCTTATTCTTGATTTTTTTCCAAATGAAAATTTGTTTGAAATTTTATATTAATAAAAATTTCATTTATATCTGTGAAAATCTTTTTAAGAAATATCTCCTTTAAAACAGAATTTGCATCCAGTCAATGGATGACTAAAAACATCTATCAATGACTCGGGGACTCCAAGTCATCAACGAGTTTTCACCCAGGAACAAGTACTGCTCAATATCAGTACCAAAAAAGTTATGTCAAAAAAGTAATGGACTCTACTCCTCAGATCCAATGGTTGATCTATTACGATATAGACAGAAAATTTCACTTCAGAATAGATTTAACTGAGTAAATGGGCCATTCCTCCCATCAATCACCGGGTAATATGTTAGTATTCCTTTTTGTTCCAGCAATCCTTGCTTGGAAAGGATATCAGCCTCTTTGTTGTATTCCCGAAATATGTGGGTGAAACTAATCTCTTGGAAATTTGTGATGATTGATTTTGTCATGCACAATCAACCTTCAATTTCATTTGCATGAAGATTCGATTTTTTATTCAGCCAATCTATTGTGACTTTGGAATCATCCAAAACATTTAGTCTATTGATATCCCACAGTTTTTCAAGAGTAAGCGTCACCTAGGCACCAAATAATTCAGCTTTGGTATTTGTGCCCCTCTCGCAGTTGATGAACCATCTAATAACTTCTCGATCTGGTTGTTTTATCACTCCCCACGCTCCACAGATTGTGCCTCCTCTGATTGAGGCCCCATCAAAGAAAGTGATTGTAATATCCTCTGACTGTAAGAGAGGTCTCTTGTACCTGGCAAATCATTTTTGTGGATGAGCGCGAGAGTTGTGTGCCCCAATAATTCTGCATGCTACAGCCCCAAAGGATGGCTTCTTGTCCTCGAATAAAACTTGGTTCCTCTCGAACCAGATATACCAGCATATCAATACTACCAGATTTGTGGGCATTGTCTTATCCATCACCCACAAGGCAAAAATTGAATTGAAATTTTCCCCCTCCCACCAATTTTTAACTCTGAGATAGGTCGTCGCTCTGGCCCAGACAAGGCAATGTACAAATAAGTGATCGATGTCTTCACTATTGTTCTTGCAGAGCAAACAAATTCCCAATCCATGCCAACCTTTTCTCCTTAACATTTCCCAGGTCAATATTTTATTTTCTAACACCATCCAGATAAATAGTTTCATCTTTAACTGGACGTTCCATTTCCAGAATTTTAATTTCCATCCACTTTGAGTCGGGAAGTTTTGTGTTGATATGAGTGCTTTGTAGAAGTTTTTGACTGATATGTTTCCGGAGGCATCTCCTCCAGTCCATAATAGAGTGTCTTCGGTGCCTTATAGAGAAACCCCGGCTTCATTTAATTCAGTGCAGTAAGTGTCACATTCAGTCTTTAGTAAACCCAACAATCTCAATGTCATGCTACCAATCCACGATTCTGTCAAAGTTGAAGGAATATGACAAATATTTGTTGTGGATAATACAGTAATATTTTGATTATTCAGTAAAGAAATAAGTTCATCAGAGAGAATAGATTTTTCACCCATTCCAAGTACCTTATCTTTGTCGATAATTATGTGATGACCAGTGCCCGACACCCAGCTCAGCCAATGAATAATTACATGCACCGATCGGACTAAACTAGTGCACATTCTGGACGCAGATCTGAACTTGTGCGCTGCCAATCTACACCAGTTTATCAACGAGAAATTAGGGATATATTTATCCTTTAGAACCCTCTACCAGATGCCATCCTGTGTGAGAAATCTCCGAAGGGTATTCATTGTCGACGTCGTATTGAAAAGCGTAAGATTCCTAAAACCCCAGCCACCATTTTTCTTTGGTTTATAGAGGGTATCCCATCTGCACATATGGAAGTGTTGAGCGTCCTTTTGACCGTTCCAAAGGAAATGGAACATCAATCTTCTGATCTTTGATAGAACTAATCGTGGGATTGTTTCCAGTGACATCCAATATACTGATTGTCCCTCCAAAACCGATTTAATAAGAATATATCTCCCGCCCAAGGAAAGCCAACGATTACACCAATTATTAATCTTTTTTGTTATTCTAGCCACCAACCAATCCCAATCTTTCGCTTTATGTGCTCCAGTCTTGAGATAGTAGCCCAAATATTTGAAGTGAAGATTACTCACTGAAGTTATATGGAAGAAGGTTTTGGAAGGAGGCCAGTTCTATGTCCGAAAGACCTACATAATGAACTGTAGTTTTTTTTTGGTTTACCATTAGTCCAGATGCTTTGCAAAAGAGACCGATAATTTTGTCAATTTCCCACTATTCTTGCATTGTGGCTCTAGTCATAATAAGAATATCATCAATGAACAGCAAATGTGAAATTTTATGTAAACGAGATACTTTGATACCTGTAACAGTAGCTTCCCTGATGGCTTTCTTTAGAAGTAAGTTGAGTCCCTCCATTATTAGAATAAAGAGTAATGGCGAGAGTGGGCAACCTTGACGCAGTCCCCTGCCACTTCTAAAAAAATCTGTAGCTTCACCATTTATCAATACTAAATATGTTGATGAAGTTACACATGTCATGATCCAATTGGACATCTGAAACCCGAATCTCTCCTTTATCAAGATCAGTCTTAGAAGTTGTCAATCAATGCAGTCATATGCCTTCTTTAAATCCAGTTTTAAGACCAAAGATTTCAATTTTTTCTTTGTTATACTGTGTATGCTTTTGTGGGTTGTGCCCTTGTGCAAGGATACCATGCATAAATCGAGAAATGGTCCTACCCTTGATTACACAATAGCATATTACATAAATCTCTAATTAACTACCTTCCCCTACTTTTTGGTGTTGTATGCATAAAAATTATTATTATAAAAGTAATTAAAAAAAAAATAGATTTTAGGATACATTGTTTAAGGATTTATACTAGAATTAAAGTAAGTATCAAATCATATGTATTGAAAATTGAATTCAAACTAAGTATCATAATTTTGTATAAGAGTAAATTAATTTTGTAAAAATACATCAACTTTTTTGCCTTAAATTTGATAAAAATTAGGTAAAAGTTTTAGACATTAATAGAGTTTTATTATGATCCAAGATTCATGCATGGTGAAGCAATATCTTTAGAAAAAAATTTCAATTAAATTAACCCATATCCTAAAAAAAATTATCAAAATTTCAATCATGAAAACATCAAATTTCTATATCATTAATTTTTAATAAATAAAAGAAAATTTGTTATAAGATTAGACATCTCCATTTTTATATATCCTTAAATTACATTTTAAAAAATTATTAATTTGTTTATTTTAATACATTGAATTGATAATCTTTGAAATTAAATGATTTGTTATTATTTAATTTATGTTAATAATTTTGTTTTCAATTGACTTAAATAAATTATCATAATAAAATTCAACTAACTATTTTTTATTAATAATTTTATTTTCAATTAACTTAAATAAATTATCATAATAAAATTCAACTAACTATTTTTTATTAATAATTTTACTTTCAATTAACTTAAATAAATTATCATAATAAAATTCAAGTAACTATAGTTAGATGTTCTTGATAAAATTAATTAATAATTTTAAAAGTTAAATTAATTGTATATAGGTAATTTTTGTATTATTCTAATTTGATTTTGACTAATTCATAAAAACATATGCATATATACTATAAGTCTAATTCAATATTAAAATTTATAATATACTAAATTAGTTGTTGGGTAAGTGATTGGAGTAAGTAGCTACTATGTGATGAGGCCTTGTAAGGGCTGGATCGCTATTAAATCCACGAACTCTTTCGATATAACTCCCTCGGTCGTTAGACACAACCTTTGCTAGTTGGAAGATAGAATGAATTTATTTATGTCTCTTACTCCTTAATATTTGCTGTTTTCGAACTATGAGTCTAATTCAATATTAAAATTTATAAATGTAAATATTATATATATAAAGTATAAACACATTTTAAAATTAAAAAATATATATATACTTTACACTTTATTAATTCACACTGGTATAATTTTCAAAATATTATATTATGACCTTTTTTTTTAAATCTCACAATAAGCTCTTATATATATAAGTGGTGCTATTATTATGGAATTAAAGTATTAATTGATTATGAGAAACTACTCAATCTCCACCATTAATACCAAACCCTTTTGTGTCATCTTTGTTTGGAAAATGCCTTATCATGATGTATTATTTATTTAAATGGTAATTAAATGATGTATTGTGAGGATGCTACGTATCAATAGAGGAAGATCTTAGTGATTACAATAAGAGAAGGGTGTAATATGTGTGGATGAGCTTGTGAAACAATTGTTAGGTGTAGGATGGTGTTATAATTTTCAAATTTGATGTTGATTAAGATTAGGTCGTAGTGTTATAATAAGTGTTAAGAGGTATAACATATTACTTTATTTTAACAATTTTGGTTGTAATGGTGTTATAACTTTCAAATTGGATGTTGATAAAGATTAGGTTATAGTGTTAAGAGGTGTAACATATTATTCTATTTTAACAATTTTGATTGTAAATTAGAGAATTATTTCATAATCTGATAAAGTTATATTAATATTGAGAGTAAGTGCAACGTATAAATCTCTTTTTCATATTAAAATAGATTTGTGTTACATTAAGACCAAACCACATGTGTGTAATGTTTCATAAATTAATTAAAACTAAAAGTTATTAGTAAAATTTTACTTACAAATTAGTGTATAATTTTAACAACTTTGATTGTAAATCAGAGAATTATTTCATAATCAGTTCATAAAGTTATTATTAATATTGAGAATAAGTGCAATGTATAAATCTCTTTTCATATTAAAATAGATTTATACTACATTAAGATCACATGTGTGTAATGTTTCATAAATTAATTAAAACCAAAAGTTATTAGTAAAATTTTACTTACAAATTAGTGTATAATGCTTGAGAAAATGTACAAAATACAATATTGAATTTGCCTCAACTCTTGTGAGGAAAGATGGGTTAAATGGTTTATGTGAGGAAAGATGGGTTAAATGGTCTCTTATGTCATCTTGGGAAAGAGATTCTTTGGACTCTTCTATTATCCTGGGGATGGGACCTACTCGGAATACCTTGATTGAACCTTCACAGGAATCGTTGACTGCTAATCCTCCTACCTTGGAATGGGTGGGTTCATAGACGTTACACTCTCCACAGATGTTGTCTTCCTCCCGAGACTGTAGGGCTCCCCCTTTGCCTCCATGTGGGGCCTCTATACCTTCTAGCCATTTCCCCTCTACTAGACCAGCTACCCAATGTGCAACAGGTCTACCCTCTGAAGACTCTGAGTTAGTAGGGGATGATCCCACAGACTCAAGGAGCACGGCTCCTGGTGCTACTACTCTTGGGAACATTTTGACTACTCATGTTCCTACTATTAAAGAGACGTTGCTACCTTTTTCTCTTCTCGCTTTTCAAGGAAGGTCTCCTATCATCAGAGAGAACTTGGCGTCCTCCACTTCTTCTCCCTATGATAACATTGGTGTTACTTCCAGGAAATAATTATACTAGTCACGAGGATTGGGATTGGAGAGTTCACCTATTAAAACTCGCAGTGCACAGAAGAAAGTTGGTTCTTCTGTTACTCTCCCAACTTCTTCCACTTTATACACTTCTGATCTTAGGGTGCTTAGAGGCATTAAAGCCCTATCCAGGTCAAGATCATGATACTCCTCTCCCTTAACATAAAAGGGGTGGGAGTCATCCTTAAGAAGGCTTCCCTGAGTCAACTTATTAACAAAACTTTACCCTACATTATTTTCTTACAAGAAACATTGGTTGACGAGCAGCGAGCTTGGAATTTCCTCGATAGCTTAAGACCCCAATGGTTTGCCACTTTTGTAAGCTTCGTTGGCAAATCGGGAGGGTTACTGGTAGCTTGGGATCCCATAAAATTTGACCTGGAACCTTTCTTATGTTGTGGTATTTTGATGAAAGGTACCTGTTGTGTAAACAAAAGACAGTTTACTCTTCTCAATGTGTATGGCCCCTGCACAGACAGGATCACTTTCTAGGATAATGTAACACCCCAAGGACGTGCCCCAGTTATATTATGAATTTTAATCATGTTTATGAATTGTAATCATGTTTTGTAGGCTCGTGAGCCGAGTGTTGATAAGTTGGTGGGCTTATGTGTTTATTAGGCCAGAGAGCCTAAGTGTTAAAGCCCAGGAGCCTATTTTTGTATATGTATTTATGCAGAACATTAATAAAGATTAAACATCGTTGTGTGCAAATCGACCATGAAGAAGAGTGATAGGGGACTAAGCTTCCACGGGGTGGGTAAGGGAAAAGGGGATGAAAGGTTGGAAAAGGGGGATAAGCTTAGGGGGCTTAAGTCCTTGAGAATAATAATTTATTATTATTCCAAAGCTGTGTGACAAACATGTTTTTATCCCAAGTCCTGGGAAAGGCATCGTGTGCAAAAACGGAATGCATCCAGCTCTAGGAAGACAAGTGTCGACCTGGGTGCATGCAGTTAAAAGCTAAAGCGTCAATTGTGTTGGGGGTTCACTTACCATTTTCCATCCTCCGTGAATTGGGTAGAGTCTCTGCGAGTGCCCTCTTTATACCCTCACGCATTTCTGAAAACCAGAACCGTGAAGCCGAACGATGTATTCCCGTGAATCTCATGGCCTCTGTATTCGACCTTTGCAATATTCACGCACGCACCTGAGACCCAAAATCCATGAATCGTTATGTGTCTTCTGAGGAACCCGACACTTGAGTAATCGCCTTAGATGTGTCGTGTCTTAGTGTGGGTTGTTGTCACCTACGGTGCCATGCCCATCTGTTGTTGCTATTGTCATCCCTGTTTGAATGAGTGTTGAACCGTTGTTGTTTTTCTCACCTGGTTAGAGCTGAGTCGAAGAGTGTGTTGAAGAAGCAGGTTTCCAGGCCTGTGGTAGAAGAGGCAGGTTGTAAGGCCTGTGAGAAGCTCTTTCCAAGTGAGAGAGTCTATTGGGAAGTGGTTTTCTCCCAAAGAGAGTCCAACACCAGCTACGGAGCTCTGAGAATTCTTGATCTAACCTGTTGCCGAGACCCAGAGAGGGACGTGAAGCAACCGATGGACTGTGCTTGTGAAGGTGTATACTCCTGGGTGGAACAGGCATGTGGGGAATGAGAGTTCATGAGTAGTGGGCGTAAGAAGGCTCCTGGAGAGAATCCTTCCAGTTGCTCTGTGCAGTTTTCCTGTAACCTCAGCCTAGTCTAGGATTCCCTTGCCCTGGGTGGATCTTGGTCCCAGCTTGGGGGTGACTCACTATTGAGCATGATGAGCAGCGTGGTCGAAGGCTAGGAGTTTCATGGAAGGTCTGCACATAGCTGGTGGAGTTACTCCAATTCCAAAGATAAGTATCATTATGTGTTTAATTTCAATTAAAATGCATGTATGTGATGCTTGTATGTTTTCATGTATTCCGTTGAATGTATGAATTACTGTTAATTCCATTAATTATGTATGTTAGCAATAATTGTGTGTTTACTCTGTATTGTTTGGTTAAATATGCATATTAAATATATATGTATGAGAATGTTTTGCATAGTAGCGTTGCCCAGCAATGGGTTTGATGGACAAGGATGTTACAATATGGTATCAGAGCATTGTTTCAACGTTGAGCCTGGATGGGTCGGATAAGTGGTCTTTGGACCCAAGGTTTCGAGTGGAAATGGTGTTCAGAGGAACCAGTTTTGAACCTTAGAATGTCTCTGAGTGACAAGGAGTTACTTGGTCGTGTTACGAAGCTCAGGAGGAGTAGCGGTAGAATGAAACTGCAGTCAGCGTGGTATTTGACCACAGAGAGAGAGAGAGCTCAACACTTGAGATGTTGGACCGTAGGATCTATTCGGAAGGAGAGGGAAAACCTTTACAATCATCATATCTGGAGAAAGTGCAGAAAGGGTAACCTGGAAGAACTTCAGACTTCACGACGTCGGTGAAACTGAATGCAAAGGTAAGAGAAAGGTTGAAACCCGAAGGTCTGAAGTCCAAAGGAGATCTACACCATAGATCGTAGGAAAAGAGCCTGACCGTTAGATTCATGTCCAGGAAGGCAAAGGGAAGTCACTTCGGAGGATTTCAAGTGTGGAGTGTAACAAACTCCCAAAGTCTCGAAGGCCGAAGTAGATCGCAACTGTCCGTTGCGAAGGACATGTGTCAAGAGATTGTGTACTTCGGGTGGAAGTACTTCAGGAGGAGGCAAGTGTTGTGAGTTTGAAACTCCCGAAGCCCAAAGTGTCGAAGTCACTCATAGTCGTTGATCGTGAAGGAGGACACACGTTGGTGGATTGTGAACTCCGAGAGAAAGTGCTCCAGGAAAAAACAAGCATAGAGGAGTTGAAACTCTTGAAGTCTGAAGCTCTGAAGCCCGAAGAGTCAAAGTGGTGAGTCATGATGGCGTCACCTGGAGGTGATGTGGACACATGGGTTGTGTGCCAAGTGTAAGTGGATTCCAAACCATGGAAGGTTGAGATGGAATTAGGAACATGACGAGTGTCATCCATCTGAATGGACCATGTATCAGTCGCTAGTATTCCTCCATGTGGCATCCTATATGAGCAGGGTTAGTGGGGCATGAGGTTACATAATGTAGTTAAAGGTCGGAGGACCCACAATGGCGTTGATCACGATACATCAAGATCAACGGCCATGAGACATTGTGGGGACCCAAGTTGCATGGAAGATAATTCTCCAAGGCGGTCTCGCAATCCAAACTGCGGTTTCACTAAGGGGTTACATGTCAGCGTTAGAAGAATTGCAGGACGAAAGGAAGGTTGCTCCTGTTGATACTGAGAGGGGGGTGAATCAGTATCAAGTACAATTTAAAAACCTTTTCAACTTATACTTAAGCCTTTCAATTATATCCAATGAGAAATGAACAATAGTATAAGAGTTACACCAATACACTACAATACACCATGCACAATATATGAGAAATAATCAATAGTTATTGTTCAAAGGAAGTAATGACTTCCAAAGGTAGCTACAGCTTCCAAATGTAAAGGGAGGGATAAAACTCCAAGAGGAAGATACAATCCTCCAATATCAAGA
>ML776559.1:1443117-1462803 GCA_009831015.1 Picea engelmannii | reverse complement strand
CTGTGTCTCAGCATCTTCTGAACTGAGTGCCAGCTCCGTGTTTCAGCATCTGCATGAACCGTGTAACTGCTTCGTGTTTCGGCATATGCATCCTCGGACTGTGTAGCAGCTCCGTGTTTCGGCATCTGTATTGAACCGTGTAGTTGCTTCGTGTTTCGGCATATGCATCCTCGGACTGTGTAGCAGCTCCCGTGTTTCAGCATCAGCTCAACAGCGGCTTGGGCAGTTATGTGTTTCAGCAATGGTCTGAAATACTATTCTGCAAATATGGACACTTCTGCACTTCTAATCAATGGTTAGGTTCAAAAGTAATGTAAAGTGTTATGCAAAACAAGTTAAACATATAGTGATGAGAAAGGACGTTGTATACCTTGGGGTGATCAGATGAAGTGATAATATGAGTCTAAATATAGGTGATGAAGGGTATAACAATGGAAAAAAGTATGAGCAAAAAGGTACAATGTGTGGTCCCAACACACATTAGAGAGAAAGATGTCACTTGGAAAGAATTCAAGAGGTATTTTGAGAAGAAATACTTGACTAAAAGATACTATGACAAAAAGATGAAAGAGTTCTTTGAACTCAAACTAAGAAGCATGACCATTGATGAATACAAACGAAGATTTCTGGAATTGCTAAAGTATGTTTCATTCATCAAAGATGATACTGTCAAGATTCAAAGGTATCTGAGTGGAATTCCACCTTCCATCAGTGATAAGATCCAGTATGATGACCCTAAGACTATGGAAGAAACTATAAGAAGAGTGAAATGCTTATATGAGCAGCAAAGAGAAAAGCCTACTTTTCAGAAGGCTTGGGATGACCAGAAGAAGTTTAAGAAAGAGAAGAGGCAGAAGGGAAACAAACCTCCCTTTTTCAAAAATAGTCCTCAAGGATAGCCATCGTTTAGAGAGCCGAGAATGGCTGACGTAGGGGAACAAAGGCCAAGGCAGATGCCCATTCAGTGTTGGGACTGTCAAGGGAACCACAAGTATAGAGATTGTCTCCACAAAAATGGAAAAGTGAGAGTTGTCCATAATGTTCAACACGCTGAAACAGTGGAATACATGGGCAGTATAATACCAAGAATCTATGCAGCCCTGGACAACAAGCTAGCAGAATATCAGTCTCACACGATTGAAGTGGAAGGTATGATCAACAACCATGCCTTTACTATTTTAATTGATTCAAGGGCTAGCCATAGTTATATAGATCCTAGAGTGGTGGAAAGTTTGCAATTGTCGAGAAGCAAACATGAAAAGTATTGGTTAGTGAAGTTGGCTACAGGAACTAAGAGGAAAGTCATTGAGTTAGTTAAGTCATGTCCAGTGGACATGAATGGACTAAGCACAAAAGCTGAATTGAACATTATGCCTTTAGGTTCTTATGACTGTCTAGTTGGGATGGACTGGTTGGACCAGCACCATACCATCCTGGACTGTTGTAACAAGGCATTCACTTGCCTGAATGAGAAAGGAAATTTGAAAACAGTCCAAGGAATTCCCAGAGTTGTCGCTATTAGATAAATCTCGGCAATGCAGTTGAAGAAGTGCTACAGGAAAGGTTGTCAATTATTTGCAACCCATGTGGAGGATGCATCTAAGGATGAAGTCTCAAATATTGGAGATCATGCAGTATTAAAGGATTTTGAAGATGTATTTCAGGAGGTACCTGGACTACCCCCGAAGAGAGATATTGACTTCTTTGTAAACTTGATGCCTAGAGCAGCTCCAGTGTCGAAATCTCCTTACATAATGAGTACGCCAGAGCTGAAAGAACTGCAATTGCGTATTGAAGAGATTTTGAAGAAGGGGTATATATGCCCAAGTGTGTCACCTTGGGGAGCCCCAATCCTGTTCGTGAAGAAGAAGGATGGGACATTGAGATTGTGCATCGATTTCAGACAGTAAAACAAAGTGACTATCAAGAACAAGTATCCTCTGTCGCGGATTAATGATCTATTTGACCAGTTGAAGGATGCTAAGTTATTTTCGAAAATAGATCTTAGATCAGGATATCACCAGGTAAGAATTAAGGATAAAGACATCAGCAAGACCGCCTCCAGAACAAGATATGGTCATTATGAATTCACAGTGGTACCATTTGGGTTGTCAAATGCACCCATTGTTTTTATGTGTCTGATGAATGGTGTATTTAGAGACTATCTGGACAAGTTTTTCATAGTCTTTTTGGATGACATCCTGGTGTATTCCAAGTCAAAGGAAGAGCATGAACAACATCTGGTGATGGTTCTGCAAGTGATAAGAGAGAACCAGTTGTATGCCAAGTTGAGAAAAATGTTTGTTTTATCAAAAACTGATCCATTACTTGGGGCATATCATTTCAAAGGACGGGATAGTGTAATGTCCCTTTCCAAATAGGAGCTCCAGAAGAGGAGGCTTAATGGTCTAAACCACCCCATTAGACTATAGCTAGGGCCAAAGAGGGGTAAACAGGGTTACTAGAGGTCACTCCAGTCACAGGTCTTATATTCGGAAAGTGACATTGAGCTAAAAAGGGTTAAAAGTGCTTTTAAGTCATTATGAGATAAAAATAGAAGTCAACAATGAATTAGGGTTTTAGAAGTGATTTAGGGTTTTGGAAGTCAATAGCGAATTAGGGTTTCAGCATGATTTAGGGTTTTGGAAATCAACAGCGAATTAGGGTTTCAGCATGATTTAGGGTTTTGGAAAGCTATAAAGGAAGGGTCAGCGACCTAATTCATCATTATGCAGATTATGACTTGTCATTGAGGAGAAGAGGCGCATCTCAGGAGAGATAGTTCAGTGTATTCCAGGAGGAAGACACCAGTTGGTTGATTTCGGTGTTGAAAGACACACCCTAGTCACCGGGAAGATTATCCAAGCCTTCCATCATTCTTCATTGATTCCGCAGTGCTCCCATATTCCAGGTATTATATTTTAGTTTCTTATTTGTATTCCAGCTAAGATCCTTTGTATGTTGATCTAGTCGAGTATTGTCAGTTATTCAGCCGCATTCGGGCATTTTATAATCCACAGAGATATCATAATACAAACTTTGCAGTATTTTGTCGCGTTTATTATTTGTATGATCATTTATATGTTGTAAACCTTTGATCCTACACACACATTAGCAGCGTTTCCTAGACTAGCCAAGTCAGGAACATTACAGTGGTATCAGAGCTTTAGTCCTGCCAGCCTATGACTAAAGACAATGAGTGCAGCAGAAGACCAAGAGGGTCATGAACACGTAGGTGACAAATATGTCACTTACAACAGGCATCAAGAAAGAAGGCATAGGCCTGATTTTCCCCCTTTTCCTCCTAGCTCAAAGGAAGAGGAAGAGGCACACAGAGAAGCAGAGAGAAGAGGCGCATCTCAGGAGAGATAGTTCAGTGTATTCTAGGAGGAAGACACCAGTTGGTTGATTTCGGTGTTGAAAGACACACCCTAGTCACCAAGAAGATCATCCAGGCCTTCCATCATTCTTCATTGATTCCGCAGTGCTCCCATATTCCGGGTATTATCTTTTAGTTACTTATTTGTATTCCAGCTAAGATCCTTTGTATGTTGATTTAGTCGAGTATTGTTAGTTATTCAACTGCATTCGTCCATTTTGTAATCCACAGAGATATCATAATACAAAATTTGCAGTCCTTTGTCGCGTTTATTATTTGTATGATCATTTATATGTTGTAAACCTTTGATCCTACACACACATTAGCAGTGTTTCCTAGACTAGCTAAGTCAGGAACATTACAGTGGTATCAGAGAGAAGGGTAGAGCATGAGGCTGAGCACAAGGCAGAGAGGATGCTAGGAGGAAGATATGAGTGACCAGAGGACAGTGGCAAGGCCCCCGTAGATCCAGAGGCAGCTTTCATGTAGGTTATCAACAGTATGTTAGCTAGTCAACGGACCATGTCTCAGTCCTTGGCACAGGTGGTTGATAGATTGGCTAGAGTTGGCACCCTAGATACACAAGTCTTGCATGCAGAACAGGGGAACTCAAGAGCAAGCAGTATACCCCAATCACCCTCTCGCACATACACCTCTGCGAGTAGGATTCCCAGACCCTTTTTTCCCAGTTTCTAGAGGGCACCCCTAGTAGCAGCACCGCCACCGATACCACAGAGGCCACCCACTCATGCTGACGACATTGCAGAGTATAGGAGGGAGTATGCATCATTGGGTCATGACTTCCATCAGGACATAACCTTAGTCGAGTACTGTGGACTCAGACTCAGGAACCTCCCCAGAGAGCCACAGAGGGGAGGACCACAACAGCAGTAGGGGCATAACCTCGATTTCATCCGAAAAGTTGGGAACTCACCATCCCTTCTTTCGACAGATCATCCAAATACACCACCAGAGCTTGGGTATAGAAGCTAGACACATATTACAAGCTCAACCAGATGACTGAGACAAAGGCCATCAGTTTTGCAACCTTACACTTGGAGGGTGAGGCACACGAATGGTGGTACCATGGACTGGTGACATTGGGTCACAATCGCATCATCTCCTATAGGGAGTTTATAGATAGGCTCATGGACAGGTTTGACAGGAAGGATCCTGAGATACACTTCAGGGATCTAGCCCAGTTGAGACAAACTAGCACAGCAGAGGCATTCATCACAGAGTTTCAGTGGGTAGTTGTGGTAGTGACAGATATATCAGAGCCCAGGTTGATCATGTTATTCATAGAAGGACTCACAGAGCCTTTGAAAGGATGGGTGAAGGCATACAGGCCTCCCACTTTGCAGGATGCCATCCTTCGCACTCGAGATCTGGCAGACTCAGTGCCAAAGACTAAAACTTTCTCCAAACCATTTGTGCCCCAGAGGGACCGAGACAGGAATCCATTCCAGAGAGAATGGAAGCGCAAGGAGAAGTTGGATGATGAGACTAGGCGAGAGCTTATGAGGAAAAATCTTTGCTTCAGCTACAGAGATCCTTGGGTCCCAGGCCATAGGTGCATGGGCAAGGGAGAGATTCATTATATTGAGGTAGCAGCAGACAGCGTGGACAGTGAGGAGGAGGAGCAGGATAGTGGATCCACTAGTTCAGAGGAGGAGTCAGCACCAGTAGAGGAGCAGCCTCCCCGTAGACCACCGACACCGGTAGGAGCCCATCCTCCAGTAGTCCCACAACCGCCAGAACAGGCTAACAGGAAGAAACCAGCAAAGGGAGGTGTCATAGCGACCCTTTCTGGTGTTCCTAGGTATGATACCCTCCGTATCAGAGGGATTATCCAGGGGCAACGGGCAATCGCCCTGATAGATGGTGGGGCCACCCACAACTTCATCGACGCTTCACTAGTATCAAGATGGGCACTTCAGACAGAGGAGTTTGAGGGGTTTGATGTTGCGGTAGCAGATGGCTACACAGTGGAGTGTCTAGACAGAGCTCCAAACTTAGAGATGAAGTTAGGAAACTACACAGTGAGAGACACATTTTAAGTGGTTAACCTATCGGACACAGATGTGGTGTTAGGAGTTCAGTGGATGATTACCTTGGGAAAAATCACTACCAACTACCACACCTTGGAAATGGGATTCAGAGATCAGGATGGGAAGAAGGTTGTTCTAAGAGGTATGTCGACAGGAGCACCCAAGACAGTTTCATCCAAGAGGATGGAGAGGATATTTAGACATGGGGAGGTAGCATATGTCGCAGAATGCTTGATCACTACTCAGAAGGATTCGAAAGGTCAACAACAATACCATACAGACATCAAGAATTTATTGGAACGACATCAACAGGTCTTTGAGGCAATTCCACCAGGGATACCACCTGACAAGGGGTTTGAGCACACCATTGAGTTAGAGGAGGGGGGAAAACCTATGATCACCCCCCCCTATCATCATCCAAGGAGGTTCAAGGATGAGATAGAGAAGGCAATCAAGGAATTGTTGGCGATGGGACACATCAAACCAAGAATCTGATCCAAGTGGATATCGGTGGCCACCCACTTTTTCCAAATGGCTCAAAACAGTTTTCTGGCCATTTTGGCAATTTACTATTTTTAGCAGGTTTTAACTTCCGGGGCCATTTTGAGGGTCAAAATGAAGGTTTTTCGAGATCTAGGTTCTCAATGATATTCAAAGGCATGATTGAGCCCCCAAAATGAATCTCCTAGACAATACCTTTCCAACGAGCTATCACACGCCTAAAACGGAGATCGTATGCAAAAGTTACGACCCCGGGAAGTTGATGTACTCACTTACCCAAACGGGGCCCACATGACTTTTGGTGCTTCATATCCTAGGGTTAGGTTTTTGGATGTCTAGGACTTTTGGAATTCTCATTTATTGTAAAAGGGCCTTCAGAGCCTCATTGTAATCATCTTCTTGCGAATGCGAGTAGCTGTCACATCTCTTCTCAGAGATAAGCTGCCACCATTCTAGCGAGTCTTTCACTCTGTATTTTTACAGTCTCTGTACATTTCTCTGATTAATAGAAATCGTGTATTACTGTATATATATGTTTATGGTTGCATCTCTGATACACTTCTATTATATTATTGAATATCTGCAATATCTCTGTGCATTTCTTTATTATATCTCTGCTCTCATTTCGTGCCGAAAATAATCTGGATCAGAAGCAGCCCATTTGCTTCTTCAGTTGTCTTAGTTCTAAAGAAGGATGACACCATGAGGATGCGCATTGATTACCAAGCCTTGAACAAGAAAACCATCAAGAACTGATACCTTATCCCACGCATTGACGAGTTGATGGATGAACTGCATGGGGCAGTTTTCTTTTCAAAAATTGATCTACACTCTGAATATCATCATATCAGCATACGAGAGCAGGACATAGAGAAGACGGCATTTCGATGTCATTTTGGACACTTCGAGTTATTGGTTATGCCATTTGGGCTAACCAATGCACCTGCTACATTCCAGTCTTGCATGAACCATATATTCAAGGATCAGTTAAGGAAATCAGTCTTGGTTTTCTTCGACGACATCTTGATCTATAGTCAGTCATGGCAAGAGCATATGAGGCACCTGGATGAGGTATTGAGCATCATGGAGGCACAGTCATTATATGCCAAAGAGTCCAAGTGCGAGTTTGGTATGACAGAGCTTCTTTACTTAGGCCACATCATCAGTGCAAAGGGGGTATAGGTGCACCAAGAGAAGATCAGGGCCATTCTAGATTGGTCGACGCCCAAGAACGTGACAGAATTGAGGAGCTTCTTCGGGTTGTGCAGCTATTACAGGCGGTTCGTCCGAGGTTTTTCTCATCTTGGAGCACCGCTGACAGATATTACCAAGCATAGGGCCTTCATATGGACCGAGAAATCATAGGAAGCCTTTGATCACATGAAGGAAGTCATGGGCACTTGTCCAGTGTTGGCACTACCAGACTTCACCCTACCATTTGTACTAGAGTGTGACGCATTCGACGAACGGATCGGTGCAGTTTTGATGCAAGGAGGACACCCCATTGTATTCGAGAGCCGGAAGTTTAGTCAACCTGAGATTTTGTACTCCATTTATGACAAGGAAATGTTGGCAATCATGCATGCCCTGACCAAGTTCAGACAATATTTGGTGGGTAGCAAATTCATGGTCAAGATCGATCACAACAGTTTGAAGTATTTCCTTGAGTAGAAGGACCTCAATGAGCGCCAAAAGAAATGGGTGATGAAGGTACAAGCATTCGACTTTGACATAGAGTATGTCAAGGGGAAGAAGAACATTGTGGCCGATGCACTATCGAGGAGACCTGTGGCATGTTCTTTGATGGAGATTTCAGCAGATTGGAAATCCCACTTGTTAGTGGAATATTCCAAGAACAAGTTTGCTTGTGAGGTGATGGATGGGAAGATACAGGATGACCGATATAGGGTCATTGACGATGTCATATTTTACAAGGATAGAGTCTACTTGGTGCCATATTCAAGGCTTAAGAAGAAGATCCTCTTCGCAGTTCATGATTCACCTTTAGCAGGCCATCGAGGGTTTTTCAAAACCTACAGACAGATCAAAGAGAGGTTATCATGGAAGGGCCTCAAACAAGACGTTATGAGACACGTCAGTGAGTGTGTGAATTGCCAGCAGAACAAGTCAGAGCATGCTTTTCCAGCAGGGCTACTTCAGCCACTCCCCATTCTAGAGAAGAAATGGGAGAGTATATCTATGGACTTCATCACTGGTCTACCCAAGGTCCAGGGTAAGGACTCTATCTATGTAGTGGTCGACAGATTGACCAAGTTTTCTCATTTCTACACCATACCAACAGATTAAAGCGCAGTTCAGGTAACTGAGATTTTCTTCAGGGAGGTCTTCAGACTTCATCGATTGCCGAAGAACATCATCAGTGACAGGGACAGTCGGTTCATAGGGACATTTTGGAGAGAGTTGTTTCGATTGGTGGGGACAGAGTTGACACCTAGCACCAGCTATCACCCTCAGACAGATGGGCAAACTGAGATTGTCAACAAGTGGGTTGAAGGGTATTTGAGGAACTATGTAGGAGGACAGCAGAGAATGTGGGTAAAGTGGTTACATTTAGGAGAACATTGCTACAACACCACCTTCCACATGTCCACTGGTATGAAACCTTTCCGAGCATTGTACGGATATGATGCTCCCACTTTGGTAGACTTGGTCTTCGAGGAGAGCAGAGCTCCCAAAGCCCAGGATTGGATCATAGAGAGTCAGGAGATTCTAAAGTTGTTGAAAGAGAACCTGCAGACGACGCAAAACTGACAGAAGATAAGTGCGCACAGGAATAGGATAGAGTGCAGCTTTGAGGTTGGAGATTTGGTTTTCTTGAGACTCCAACCCTACAGACAGTCATCTCTGAAGAAGAGTGGGGTCGAGAAGCTCAAGCCCAGATTTTATGGTCCTTACAGGATCATGCGCCAAGTAGGCGAGGTTGCTTACGAGTAGAGCTTCCAGAGGGGAGCAAGATTCATGACGTGTTCCGCGTGTCTTGCCTCAAAAAGGTAGTGGGACAATTCATTAACACATCAGAGGAGCTTCCCCCGTTGGATGAGGAGGGACAGTTGGAGTTAGTTCTAGAGGAGGTTTTGGAGTTTCGGGAGTGAAAACTAAGGAGCAAGGTCATCAGAGAGTGTTTGATCAAATGGATAGGGATTCCAGTAGAGGATGCTACTTGGGAGAGCGAGCAGGTGTTGCAGCACCCTGGACTGGTATTGCTTGAGGACAAGCAATTTCTGGAAGGGAGGACTATAATGTCCCTTTCCAAATAGGAGCTCCAAAAGAGGAGGCTTAATGGTCTAAACCGCCCCGTTAGACTATAGCCAGGACCAAAGAGGGGTAAACAGGGTTACTAGAGGTCACTCTAGTCACAGGTGTTATATTTGGAAAGTGACATTGAGCTAAAAAGGGTTAAAAGCGCTTTTAAGTCATTATGAGCTAAAAATAGAAGTCAACAGTGAATTAGGGTTTCAGCAGTGATTTAGGGTTTTGGAAGTCAACAGTGAATTAATGTTTCAACATGATTTAGGGTTTTGGAAATCAACAGCGAATTAGGGTTTCAGCTTGATTTAGGGTTTTGGAAAGCTATAAAGGAAGCGTCAGCGACCTAATTCATCATTATGCAGATTATGACTTGTCATTGAGTAGAAGAGGTGCATCTCAGGAGAGATAGTTCAGTGTATTCTAGGAGGAAGACACCAGTTGGCTGATTTCGGTGTTGAAAGACACACCCTAGACACCGGGAAGATCATCCAGGCCTTCCATCATTCTTCATTGATTCCGCAGTGCTCCCATATTCTGGGTATTATCTTTTAGTTGCTTATTTGTATTCCGGCTAATTTCATTTGTATGTTGATCTAGTCGAGTATTGTCAGTTATTCAGCCGCATTCGGCCATTTTGTAATCCACAGAGATATCATAATACAAACTTTACAGTCCTTTTTCGCGTTTATTATTTGTATGATCATTTATAGGCTGTAAACCTTTGATCCTACACACACATTAGCAGTGTTTCCTAGACTAGCCAAGTCAGGAACATTACAGATAGTTTTAGATCCTGAGAAGATAGAAGCCATCAGAGAATGGCCAACGCCTAAAAATGTGATAAAAGTCAGATCCTTTATGGGTCTAGCTAGCTATTATAGAAGGTTCATTGCAGGGTTCTCGAGGATAGCTCACCCTATCACTTCCTTGGAAAGGAAGGATAAGAAGTTTCAGTGGACAGAAGAATGTGAGAAAAGATTTCAGAGATTGAAACAGTTGTTAACCATTGCTCCAATCCTAAGGATTGCAGATCGGAATGAAGACTTTGTAGTGTGTACGAACACATGCAAAGAAGGACTGGGAGGAGTCCTCGGTCATAATGCGTTCATAATTTGTTATGAATCCAAAAAGTTGAAAGAGCACCAAAGGAACTATGCAACTCATGATTTGTAGATGGCGGCCATCATTCACGCTTAAAGAAGTGGAGACATTACCTCATGGGAAGGAAGTTTGAACTGAGGACAAACCATAATGGTCTGAAGTATTTGTTTGATCATCCAACCTTAAATGCTAGGTAGAGTAGATGGTTGGAATTCCTTTGTGAGTACGACTTTGATATCAAGAATATCAAAGGAAAAGAGAACAAAGTGGTTAATGCACTCAGCAGGAGAGTGCATGAATTACATGCTACAACCATTAGCATGTACCGAACTGATATTAAAGGAAAAATTTCAGAGGCTACAAATACAAATTTGTAGTACCAGGATTTGGTAGAAAAGCTACAGCAAGGTAAGATGCCACAGAAAGTGGAGAATTATAAATTGGAAACTGATGGAACACTTCTATATAAGAATAGAATTTATGTACCTAAAGTCCAAGAATTGGAACTTATGATTTTGAAAGAAATGCATAATGTTCCTTATGCTGGGCACCCTAGATATCAGAAAACAGTGGTAGTAGTCAAAGGCCATTACTTTTGTCCAGGTATGAAGAAAGAGATTGCAGAATACATCACCAAACGTATGGAGTGTCAGAAGGTTAAAGTTGAACACAGACATCTAGCAGGGTTGCTACAGCCTTTACCCATTCCTGAGTGGAAGTGTGAAGTGGTGACAATGGATTTCATCATGGGATTGCCCAGAACCAGAAAGAAACATGATTCAATCATGGTGGTGGTGAACAACCTTACGAAAGCTATCCATTTTATTCCACTAAAGACTACTCACAAGGAAGCTAACGTTGTTGATATTTTTATGAGGGAAATAGCACAATTGCACAGTATTCGCAAGACAATTGTGTCTGACAGGGACCTGAAATTTACCTCAAAATTATGGAAAGGGTTATTCAAGGGGTTCGGAACAAATATGAACTTCAACACTGCTTATCATCCTGAGTCTGATGGAAAGACAGAGAGGGTGAACAGATTAATAGAAGATATGCTAAATATGTATGTGATGGATAAACCATATAAATGGGAAGACTACCTACACTTGGTAGAATTCGCCTACAACAATGGGTATCAAGCATCGTTGAAGATGAGCCCATTTGAAGCACTTTATGGAAGAAAGTGAAATACTCTAGTAAGCTGGGATAATCCAACTGATAGAGCAGTAGTTGGGCCAGAGTAGCTCAAGGAAATGGAAGAGCAAATGCTAAAAATTAAACAGAATTTAAAGGCTGCCCAAGACAGGCAGAAAAGTTATGCTGATAAAAACAGAACCCACAGAGAGTTTAAAGTGGGCGATCATGTTTTCCTGAAAGTGAAAGCCAATAGAAGTTCCCTGAGGCTGAGAAACTGTTTGAAGTTGGTAGCCAGATTTTGTGGGCTATTTGAAATCCTAGAAAGGATTGACCTAGTTTCATATATGATTTCATTACCTGCATCCATGACTGTACATAATGTGTTTCATATTTCATTACTTAAGAAATATATACCTGATGCTAATCATGTAATCGATTGGAATGTGATTCAGGTGGAGCAAGAAGGTGTCCTGCAATTGCATCCTGTGCGCATATTGGACTGGAAAATCAAACAGTTCTGGAATCGATCCATAGGGCTTGTAAAGGTCCAGTGAACCTGGTACAGTCCTGAGGACACGACATGGGAGCATGAAGATGCTATGCGGGCAGAATGTCCGCGTATTTTTGAAGATTTTTAAAATATTGTTGATGTTGTGTAAAGAGTTGCACTGAGGACAGTGCAAAAATAAGGGGAGGGGATTGTAACACCCCAAGGACATGCCCCAGTTATATTATGAATTGTAATCATGTTTTGTAGGCTGGTGAGCCGAGTGTTGATAAGCTGGTGGGATTATGTTTTTATTAGGCCGGAGAGCCTAAGTGTTAAAGGCCAGGAGCCTGTTTTTGTATACGTAATTATGCAGAACATTAATAAATATTAAACATTGTTGCGTGCAAACCGACCAGGAAGAAAGAGTGATGGGGGACTAAGCTTCCACGGGGTGGGTAAGGGAAAAGGGGATGAAAGGTTGGAAAAAGGGGCTAAGCTTAAGGGCTTAAGTCCTTGAGAATAATAATTTATTATTATTCCAAAGTTGTGTGACAAACATGTTTTTATCCTAAGTCCCGGGAAAGGCATCGTGTTCAAAAAGGGAACGCATGCAGCTCTAGGAAGACAAGTGTCGACCTAGGCACATGCAATTAAAAGCTGAAGTGTCAGTTGTGTTGGGGGTTCACTTACCATTTTTCATCCTCCGTGAATTGGGTAGAGTCTCTACGAGTTCCCTCTGTATACCCTCACGCATTTCTAAAAACCAGAACCGTTAAGCCAACCGGTGTATTCCCGTGAATCCCGTGGCCTTTGTATTCGACCTTTGCAATATTCATGCATGCACCTGAGACCCGAAATCCATGAACCATTATGTGTCTTATGAGGAACCCGACACCTGATTAATCTCCTTATTTGTGTTGTGTCTTAGCATGGGTTGTTGTCTCCTGTGGTGCCATGCCCATATGTTGTTGCTATTGTCATCCCTGTGTGAATGAGTGTTGCACCGTTGTTGTTGTCCTCACCTGGATGGAGATGAGTCGAGGAGTGTGCTGAAGAAGCCGGTTGTCAAACCCATGGTAGAAGAGGTAGGTTGTCAGGCCTGTGAGCAGCTCTCTCCATGTGAGAGAGTCTGCTAGGAAGTGGTTTTCTCCCAGAGAGAGTCCAGCACCAGCTACGGAGCTCTGAGAATTCATGATCTGTCATGTTGCAAAGACCCAGCGAGGGAGGTGAATCAACCGATGGACTGTGCTTGTGAAGGTGTATACTCTTGGGTGGAACAGGAATGTGGGGAATGAGAGTCTGTGAGTAGTGGGCGTAAGAAGGCTCCTGGAGAGAATCCTTCTGGTTGCTCTGTGTAGTTTTCCTATAACCTCAGCCTAGTCTAGGATTCCCTTGCCCTAGGTGGAGCTTGGTCCCAGCTCGGGGGTGACCCACTGCTAAGCGTGATGAGAAGCGTGGTCTAAGGCTGGGAGGTTTGTGGAAGGTCTGCATGTAGTTGGTAGAGTTAATCCAGTTCCAAAGATACGTATCATTATGTGTTTAATTTCAATTAAAATGCATGTCTGTGATGTTTGTATGTTTTGATGTATTCTATTGAATGTGTGAATTACTGTTAATTCCATTAATTTTGTATGTTAGCAGTAATTATGTGTTTACTCTGTATTGTTTGGTTAAATATGCATATTAAATATACATGTATGAGAATGTTTCGTGTAGTAGCGTTGCCCAGCAGTGGGGTTGATGGTCGGGGACGTTACAAATAAAGTCTCTACACTTTCCTTCTAGTTGGAACAAATCTTATAGTTTTGGGTGACTTTAACTTCACACTATCTGCAGATGAGGTGTGGGGGGATAAAGCATTACAAGACCAGGTGGTCGCTCAGTTAAGAGCGATCTTACTCTGCAATAAACTAGTGGATATTCTTCATGTTGTTGCAGTACCTACCTGGAGGAATGGTAGAGTGGGTTTGGAGAGTATCTCCAAGAGATTAGACCGTGTTTTCATTTCTGAAAATATCTTACAACATTCGGGAAGGTACCGATCCTAGGTAGAATACCCTTTCCTCTAGCACCATGCCCCTTTCTTCCTGCAGCTTGACTCCTCCTCTCATTGGTCGTCTTACCCTTTCAAATTCAATTCGGTGTGGCTACAGGATCCAAACTTTTCACGGTTAGTCAATGAGGTTTGGACCGACCAGAACTTCCTCCAAGAATTAGACTTATAGATACGGCTAGTGTGTAAATTGAAACACTTGAAAAAAAAATTAAACGATGGGCTATTCTACAGAAAATTAAAAACTCATATAGAATTACACAGCTGGAAGAAAGTACACGGACTTTGATCCTGGATCATACATCGGGGACTAGGTCACCTAAACAGGAACTTAACTTAAATACTTTAGAGGAGGAGAGGAACAGTCTCCTACTTTCCGAAGAAGAACATTGGCGTCAGAAGAGCAGAGCAATTTGGATTAAGTGTGGGGATCAATATACGAAATTCTTTTACCACTTTGCAAGCTACAGAAGAAACCGCAAGCATATTTGGGAATTAAATATAGACAAATATGTTATTATCTCGGGACAAGACAACCTTATTTCAGAGGCCCATCGTTACTTCAAAAACTCTTATAGTGATATGGGACTGGAAAATTAGATTGGCCAAGAGGATATCATTGGACATTCTCCTAGACTTGTCAGTGATGTGGAAGTTGAGCAACTTTCTAGAGATTGTACTAAAGAGGAGATCTGAAATGTTCTTAATTCTTTCAAAAGGGACAAAAGCTCTGGACCTGAAGAATGGATGGTCGAGTTCTATTTACACTTCTTCTAGTTTGTTGACGATTACCTGCGGGATTTGGTTGAAGATTCCAGGATCGGAGGTGGGGTTAACCATTCTTTAAACTCAAATTTATTGGCACTTATTCCAAAATCCAACCTTCTGACTTCCCTAGGAGACTACAAACCTATAACATTGTGCAACCTTTGCTATAAAATTATTACAAAAATTCTAGCTAATAGGATCAAACTTTTCTATCTAGAATTTTATCGGAAGAACAGTTGGGTTTCCATCAAGGGCAACAGATCCTCGAAGCCATTGGTACTGCACAAGAAGCTCTACACTGCATTAAACTGAAAAAGGTACATGCTCTTATATTAAAGTTGGATCTCAAAAAAGCCTTCGATTGTATTAACTGGGATTATCTGAGATTAATTCTCCTACAATCTGGTTTTGGTATCCATTTCACAAAGTGGATTATGGGTTGCGTCACCAGTGATTCTATAGTGGTCTTGGTTAATGGGGAGGAAACCCCTTTCTTCCAAAATGAAAGAGGTCTGAGGCAGGGTTTCCCACTCTCCCCCTTATTGCTCATTCTGGCAATGGAAGGTCTGAGCATTCTACTCAAAAACAGTCAACATGAAGGGAGACTTACCAGTATCAAAGTTTCAAGGCTAGTTAAGATCCTTCACATTTTTTTCATGGATGATGTTCTTATAATGACTAGAGATAACTTACAAGAATGGAAGGAGATAGACTCCATTCTCAAAACCTTTTGTCTAGCATCAGGGCTCCAGATCAATGTGACAAAATCTACCTTTCACTATTCTGGTCTTTCAGAGGTGGACTTGGAATCCTTCAAGGAAATATTCTCGTACAACTTCATTGAGACCTCTGTTGGCCTGAGATATCTCGGTTTTTTCCTCAAACCAGACATTTATAAAGTGGCGGATTGGAGGTGGTTACTCATTAAATTTGAAAAAAAAAAATGGGCACTGGTGCAACAGGTGGATTTCGCTCGGAGGGAGATTTGTTCTGATTAAATCCATCTTGGAAATCCAAGAAGTTTACTGGATGGCACTAGTTGTTATTCCAGTAACTATACTAAACAGGATTCGTCAGCTGATCTTCACATTTCTCTGGTTGGGAGGCACTGACAAAAAGCACCTACATCTCTGTAGTTGGGCTTCTATTGCTAAACAAAAACTGGTAGGTGGTTGGGGGTTGAGAAACATATTCCTCTTTAATAAATCTCTAGAGACTAACACACTCTGGCGTATGTTGATGAAAGACAGGATCTGGAACCGGGTAATTATTCGCAAATATCTACCACATAATTCTGTCTCGAACTGGCTTAGACAAACTTGTACCAGCTCACCAAACGCTTCCCTGATTTTAGTATCGCTTCTGAAATTCTTGCATATTATCCAGCATTAGCTTTGTTGGAAACCTAGGTCGGGCCACTCTATCCACGTGGGTCGGGACGCCATTTTGGGATTGGGGTCTACAACTTACCTATCTCAGGAGTTCATGATTGTATTACACCATCAACACATCTTATATCTCTTACGGGCCAAGGGATCTACAATCCAGGGGTCTCTCTTTACACAGTGGAAGGGATGCTCAGACCTTGGCCTTTCGGGGAATCTGGCAATGGAATGGAAATGATTCAGTAGGGCACTACATGGAGTGGGGATACAACTTCTAGACCAAGACGATGAGCTACTTTGGAATGGGGGAGATAGATTCAGAAACATTACTATAAAAAAAATTATATGAGGCTATAGCCTCATCCATCTGGAACCAGAAGTGTACTGGTTGGAGGAAGAACCTTTGGCATTGGAAAATCCCTTTAAAATTAAAAAATTCACCTGGTTAGCAGCAGCAAACAAAATTCTGACTTGGAACAACTTACAACATCGTGGTTGGGAAGGACCAAACATTTTCCATCTATGTCATTTGGACTATGAATTTGTAACACATCTTTTTTATTAATTGTACCTTTACACAACAAGTTTGGAGCGGATTCTTAAATGCACTGAAGCTTGGGACTACTTGGACAGGTTCCTCCCTAAGTATTTGCTTGGAGGATTGGGCAAAGGAGGTGACATTGTATCTGCATCTTCCCTCACTGGTCAGTTGGCACATCTGGTTGGAGCGCAACAAGGCTATCTTCGAACAACTTCCTCCTTCTACCCATGTTATTTATTACAAGACTCTAGGTGGACTGGAGGGTAATAAGACAATAAAAGAACCTACTCCTAGATTTTTACAACCTACCATACTTTAGGGTAGGACTACTGCCTAGTTTGATGGTGCCTAACAAAACTTTGGTCAATCATGTGGAGCTGGAGGTATGATCAATTTTATTGATCACTCCTTAATTAAATGGACCTACAACTATGGAGCTGGCACAAATTTCAAAGCTAAACTTCTTGGCGCTCGGGCAACACTCACCCTGGCTACCAGACTTTACATTCTGGATTTACAAGTTTTGGGCGACTCCAAAATTATTATAGATTGGATAAACAACAAAGGAAAATTACAAGTCATCGCCCTGGAATGCTGGAAAGACAGAATCTTCGAGCTCATCAAAGGTTTTAATCAGATCAACTTCACTCACATCTACAAGGATATAAATCTAGAGGTTGACCTTCTCTCCAAAAGTACTCTTCAAGAGCAGGAGGGGAAACTGACATTCTACCAGTGGAAAGATGGCCAAGTGGGCCCGGCTCTGTATCTATACCGTTTTTAGAGGCTATCAGAGATACGGTATCTAGTTTTGATAAATTATGATCAGAATACATCCTCTATTTACTTGCCTATCTATTTTGTAAAATCTCTTAGAGTCGGATAGCAGAGATATTGAAGTCTCAACTCTAAGATGCATGTGTTCATAACTAGACAAATTATCTTAAAATTCTGGACAGACTATCTTGTAATTTTAGACTGGTGATATAGTTTCCATCTAGAAAGCAGTCATTGTAATCTTGGTAATACCATACATTATAAATATAATGAGAAATTTTTCTTGTAGAAAAAAAAAATAAAAAGTGAGTAATATGCTACAGTGTCCCTATACTATGAGTGAAACTTAAGCTCAATAACGTAAAATTTTGATTATAAGTGTTTTTTAAAGTCAATAATCCATATGTTTTGTTCTTATCTACATTAATAAAAAGGTAATAAGACAAAAATTCATGAATAAAATTGGAATTAGGAGTATACAATGAATTTTTATAAAATTCAATAATTTTTTTAATAAAAAGCCAACAATAAAAATAATTTTAATAAAAAAGCCATCATAATTTTTTGAGCTTTATAATTTAATACTTATTACCAATCTCATAAATATAAAAATATGTTGAACAAAATAAAATGAAATATTCTTTTGATTTAATTAACATGTGTGTATATGTATATGTGTGCTAATAAATAGTGAAAACAAACTCCACATTATCCTAAAGGAAAGCAAAGATGGTAAAAAAGTCAATTCTTAAAATAATTCAAAGTGATAATAAAATCATTTTTAAGCTAATAAAATTACAATAATAATAAAAAAAATTAAAAAATAATGATTTCTAATCAAATCTAGTTTTTATTATATATATTTTATTAATCTTTTTAATATTTATACATATTTTTTAAAATTATAATTTAAAAATAAAAATAATTCAAAGTGATAGTAAAATCATTTTTAAGCTAATTACAATTACAATAATAATAATAAAATTTAAAAAATAATGATTTCTAATCAAATCTAGTTTTTATTATATATATTTTATTAATCTTTTTAATATTTATACATATTTTTTAAAATTATAATTTAAAAATAAAAATAAGAAATAATAATTTCTAAATTAAATCATTTCATATATATATTTATTATATATATTTTTTTAAGTCATTTTCTTGAAAAAGTATCACTTAACAATCAAATGTATCCCAAGTATATAAACACACACATTCAACTTTGACATTACAAAAGGAAAAATACAAACTTTTACTCCCACTTCCCACTCTCTCAAGCATTTTTTTAGGGGGGTGAAAGTGCACATTTGTATGCATTGGTGCACACTCTCAAGCTGCTAAATTGAAGCTTTTAAGTGACCTGAAACACTAAATTGTCAAACCGGGGTTGGTAAACTTTGAGCTGATACACAGTATGTGCAGGTAAGCGTCTAGTCTCTATCTGAATGCTATCCTAAGAAGAAAACACACACCTATTCTGAGAACTTGAATTTTAATAACTATCTTGAAACTGAGCATTTCCTATTTAAGTTATCAACAGAAAAACAGTCTTTTGCTCGAATGCTGGTACTGTTATTTCTATTCAAAAGTGTGGTTCCACAAGATTATTTTACCTCTATGTCCGATCATTTACCATCATCATTTCTATTCAAGTCATGACACAAAGAGTGTTTTCGAAAATGCATTCAATCTAGTCATCAAAATGAATCTAAAGCTATCTACAGGAAAACAGAGTACTTGCCTAACTACTGGTACCAGGAGCTCCCCTTTGTTCTAACTGTAATCTAACTGTTCTAAGCAGSCAAGGTAACTAYTGTCTAACAAAGCAAAGTGCATGCTAACTCTGAGTTATGTTCAAATCGAAGACTGGAAGCCAAACAAACCATACTCATACTCTAAACCCTACAGGCATCAGTTATGTATTCAATACTTCGCAACGTCAAAGGTAACAGTATGCTGGAACGATTCAGTTGAGAAATAAATGAACACAGTCTTTGAACAAGTCAATTCTGAGACTTAAAGCTATCGTGTAAGCAAACACTAACACACTGCAATGAATTAAAGCTATGATAAACTAAAGCTGAATCTATGAACGTTAAGCTACCTCGTATGCAAGTTCTAAAGCACTGAAATGAACTAAAGCTATGACAGCATAAAACTAAATCTATTGACAGAATAAAGCAGCGAGTTGCACCGGTTTGGCGGGCCCAACCAAACGGCACAAGCG
>ML776559.1:1412060-1432436 GCA_009831015.1 Picea engelmannii | reverse complement strand
AGTGAACACGGGTTTATATGCAAATCCTTCTGTTTGTAACAGTCTAAAACAAAGGTACGTAAAAACAAACGGATCCCCGATCCGAGAATAGTCTTGCAATCAAACTTAAAACGTATTTCACATCTTCGTGACACGTAGTGTCATGAAGTGTGAACGATGAAGAATAATCGATTCAGTTTCATCATTAGGCCTTCAAGCACCCTGTGGCGATGACTCCAGCTGTCCTGCGAATCTTCTATCTCTCATTCGAACCATAACGCACACCATAACGCACAGATCTCGAGCGGCTCCATGGGTACCTCCACGGGTACGAGTTGGTACCTGCTACCGGCATCCTGTTCCAAATATAGAAGTGGTACCTAACCCAAGCGATATTAGTTCCAAAACCAATTTAAAGCATTAAAGTGCATAAAAATAGCTTGAAATGCAAAGATACCTTAGGTAACCTCATTGAATGGTCGGGAGAGGTTAATTATGTCAAAACGAGGCCAACAGGGTGGTACTGGCATATAAGTGGAGGTTTGTGGTATATAATATAGGCAAAGAACATGGTCAAAACCGGGGACCAACACACACAAATGCACACCTTCACTCCCTTGGGAGGGAGGGCGGTTGCACACTTTCACCCACAGAGGCCCAGAGGGTGTTGGTTGTATCAATGCACTCAAATTCACACTTTCACTCCCCTGGGAAGGTGGGGATTGCAGAAAAATGCACACCTTCACTCCACTAGGAGGGTGGGAATTGCACACAACTCAACCCTAAGAAAGGTAGGGAGTGCACACTTTCACCCACTAGAGAGTGAGTGGTAGGGAAAATATACAAATGCACACCTTCACCAATACTCGTCTTCATCCAATGCACACAAGTACACACTTTTACCCATCCTTCCTTCACTAGATGCACAAAATTGTACACCTTCACCCCTAAAGTGAGGGGATGTAGATACATGTATAAGAGGATGAAGGGAAGGGTGTGTGAAGGTGTCCATTTGTTCACCCCCACTTCATCCGTTGTCCCCTTAACCCCCAATGGATAAAGGGGAATGTAGGTGAAGGTGTGTCTCGGAGATAAAAGGGAGAGTGAGTGAAGGTGTGTCGAGGGATGAAAAGAAAGGTGGTTGACAATGTTCATTTATATACACCCCATTTATGCTTCCAATTGGTCCAAGCGACTGTTCCATTAGCTTGAATTCATGGCCACCATTGCCAACTTCCCAAAGTTTCCCAAGGAGAGAACACACAGAGCAGAGGGACTGAAATAAGATTTGAAACCCTAGACGAGATGTTCGAGGGGGAATGAATCATCTCGAAAAATAAAGGAATTCCACACGCAAGTAAGGTCACCTTAAAATTCTCTCCACCTCCAGTAATTAAACCTCTACATGCAGTCGAGGGGATTGACATCCCCTCCCACCATTGAAAATCATTGCAGATCCCTTCGACCAGACACTGGACTTCCTGATGCTTCTTGAATTGTAAGGAGAGAAAAAAATGAGTTTTAATGCTCCACACGCAGCCTGAGGAATTGACATCCCATTCCCACCTTCAAAAATTATTGTTGGAGCCTTCAACGTAACACATGACATACTGGAGCGTTCCCAATTCGCAGGGAGTAGAGTGACTGAGACCAAATCAGGGATAAGACATATCCCATTCAAAGAGTTTAAACTCCCATTGTGGATTTGCATGGTGTACACGCGCCCAATGAACGACAGCATGACGTCCCTTGACATGAGATAGGTATGGGACATGGAGGAACGAGGGAGGGGGGAGATCCCCACGAAAACAAACTTTTCTTCCAACAAAATGTGATGCTTAATTTATGGGCTAAGTGTTGGGGGGAGAACCTGGATCCACACCATTCTAATTCATTAGAGTTATGAGTGTAATTCATGGAATTATTGTTGAGGTTGTTGATCCATTGAATAAGTGAACTCCCTCTTGCAATCCAATAACCTGGTTGGCCTCACTATCAGCTTCTTTATTATTGGATCTCAAAACATGAAAGAATTATACTTCTTGTAAGGATTGCATTCCTTGTTGAATTCGGTGTAAAATGGCACGTAAATGTATGTTCATCGGCAACAAATTTATCCTGACATGCTTAATAATCAACATAGAGTCCCCTATGGCTTTGAGGACAAAAATACCACGATCCCTAGCCAAGAGTAGTCCTTGGAAAAGAGCGTAGGCTTATGCTTGATTATTTATAGAGAGTACCAATTGACCTTCTGGGATATGCAACACCCCTCCCACACCAACCTCCCCACTCAAAAGTCACAACTTTAATCCAAATTTATATTTTATTATCTTTTGCACTCCCTAAGTTTGATTGTAATATTTTGGAAGAAAAATTCCCAGTTACGAGTAATATTTAAAGTAGGTCGATGTATACTTTATACTTCCCTTTTGTGCCAAGGAATCCACATGCCCCCCTGATGTGCCATGTTTAAGGCCCATCTTTATGCCTCTCCAAGGGCCACATGGTTCCACATTGTTTCCATGCAAACTTGTTGTTGACATGCCATGTGTTAGGGTTTTCTTATGCCTTGCAAGGCCACATGGTCTTGCACATGGTGTCATACACCAATTTGGTGTCTATCTTGGCAGTGACCTTAAAATTAGATTATTATTATTATTAACATCCAATGAGATTGAAGTGGTCTATCGGACCTTAAGAAGGTAAGGGATTACTTGCAATTCTTTAGAATTTTTTTTATTTGCTTGAAAATCATTAAGAGAAGCTTTCCAAGATCACCATAGTTTTGTTGAGTTAAAAGTTTAGGAAGGTTGGTAGTGTGACAAATATTTTGAAATTGAGATCTAATCTCGGTATAGGCTTGACAATATAAGAGAAAGTGTTTTTCATCTTCAACCCTCTTAGTGTCACAAAGGTGACAGACTCTTTCGTTCCATAGCGTTTTAGGAATTGACCAATGCCCGGTTTCATTTGGAGCTCATGAGAATTTGTTCTTATTTTAGCAATGCTTATTTTTTTCTTTACACTTGTCAAAACAGAGAGATAATTTTGATATTCTAGATTAGGGTTGATTACCTTGTTATAATACCTTAATTTTATTTTTTCCTCTAACTCTTTATCACACCACATTTTCTCCTTAAATTTTGTTTTAATAATATTTTTAATTGTATCCTTATTCTGCAAAATGGTCTCTTCCATGATTCTCAATGGCTTAGCCAAGACTGGGTCTCTTTATTCCGTCCCCACTTAAGTCAAAGGTGGTTATGACTGGAGTTTGAAGCCATTTTAGGAAGCCTCTTGTCTTCCATGTTGTTTAACTTGTTCTTATACATTAGGTATCTAGTCATAGTCGTGCTCTCAATGGGGGAAAGTATCGCCTCTAAGAGGAGGATAAGATAGGGCATATTTCCTTTAATTTTGATATTATAGGTTATAAAATTCTTTTGGATTTTCTCTATATTTAACCATGATTCTCGAGATCGCATCCCCAAAATTCACATCCATAGAGAATAACATGAGTAACAAGAGTCTCAAAGAAGATTTTTTTCTTATCCCATGTCCAAAGATTAGTTGATTTATAATTGTTTTCAAACCCACAATAAGCTTTCCATCCTCCTTTTATCATTTTCTCAATGCTATAATTCCAGTTGAGATTGTGGTGAATATAGTTTCCAAGATATTTGTATGAATTCACTTCCTCCAAGTTGTTGTTGTCATATACGAAACTATCATATGTGATCTTATTGGATTTAATGATCATGACTTTTGTTTTGTCAGTATTAACAGTCATACTCGTATTGGAGAAAAAATCCCTGAGGATTCTTAGTTTCTCTCCAAGATCATGGGGACTCCTCGCCATAAGAACAATATCATTGGCATAAAGAAGAATATTGATGACTATACCAGTGAGAGTTAGGTCGGCACAACCTGCTTCTTCCAAACACTCTTCTAACTTGTCAAGGTATATGCCAAAAAGGGTAGGGGACAAGGGACAACCTTTCTTGACTTCAATATTGCAGTTAATTTCTTTCGACCAACCCTCAATGTTCTTAAACTTGGCAATAATATTCTCATACAACCTTATAGCAACATCCCTCAACTCAAAAGGCACTTTTATCTCTTTCAACCTATCCCAAAGGTTTTTCTTGGGAACTATGTCAAGTTTTTCTAAAGTCAACAAAAAAACACAGAAGATTTAGTATTGCAGAATTCCTCTGCAATGATCCTAAGGGTATCAAGATGGTTCACAGTTGAATGATATCTCCTAAATCTAGCCTGGCCTTTAGCTCTTTTACCGTGAATTTCTAGCCAAATGTTAATCTTTTTTTCCAAAATAATTATGTATAGTTTGGCTAAAATCGAACTAATCATAATGGTCCTATAATTAGAGGGAGTGTTTCTATCCCCATTTTTAAAATAGGTACAATGAGGCTTTGTGTCAAAGGTTTGGGGAAGCCCCGCTTGACTGCTAAATTGAAGAGCTTGGGTATGTGAGGGATGAAAATAAACCCTTCAATTTTATAAATTTCATCTTGATAACCTTCAATATCCTTAGCTTTACCATTTGTAAGTCACTTAACCTTAAACTCTATATCATGCAAATAAAAAACTTCATCTTTTATTTAATCTTTTATAATAATATTTTATTAAAAAATATTTGAACATACTTGCACACTCCACTCCACTCCTCTCCTCTCCTCTCCTCTCCTCTCAACGACTTTTGGTTTACATTTACTTTTTAATAATCAAAACGATTTTTGGTTTACATTTACTTTTTAATAATCAAAACAAAATCAAGTTATAATCTCTCAACTATAAACAATTTAAACTCATACTCGAAGAATTGTGATTTTTTAAAAGCGTATTTATGTCAATCTTCTTATGCTTTCATTTTATAATAACCAATTTCAAAAAAAAATACTTAGTTTTCAGGAGTGGAAAGGTAATGATATGTTTTTTAAGTTGGGATTTTTCAGTTATTTATTATTTATTAAAAAATATAAAGTTTTGCTTTATTTTAATTAGATATGTGTATCATGTTAATGATGATAATGATAATTAGTGTTCATTGAGATTAGAATTGGTTTATTGGATTTTAAGAAAGGTAAGAGATTACTTAGATTTCCTTAAAATCTTTTTTCTATGTTCAAAAAATATTGAGAGAAGCATTCCAAGATCACCATAGTTTTGTTGATTAAGAAGGTTAGAAAGGTCAATATTGTGATCGATATTTTGAAATTGTGATCTAATTTCAGTATACGCAGGACACTCTAGGAGAAAATGCTTTTCATCTTCAACCTTCTTAGTGTCACAAAGATGATAGATGCTTGCATCCCACGACGTTTTGGGAATTGTCCAATGCCCAATTTGGCTATGTAGCTCGTGGGAGTTGGTTAGTATTTTAGCATTGTTGATTTTCTTTTTTGCGCTAGTCAGGATTGAGAGATATTTTTTATCTTCTAGATTAGGGTTGACCACCTCCTTGTAGTATCTTAGCTTCATTTTATCTTTTAATTCTTTATTACACACTAGATTCTCTTTAAACTTAGATGTAATAATATTTTTAATATTATTGATATTCTATGTAATGACATCTTCATGTATTCCCCAATGATTTAGCCAACACTTGGCATCTTGATGCCACCCTTGTTTGAGTCACTCGTGGTTTTGGCTGGAGTTTGAAGAAATTTTGGGGAGCCTCTTGTCGTCCATGTTGTTTATCTTGTTCTTGTACATAAAGTACCTAATCATGGTTGTGCACTCAATGGGGCAAGGATTGCTTCTATGAGGAGGATAGCATAGGGTGTATTGCCTTTAATTTTGAGATTATAAATTATAAAATTATTTTGGATTTGCTCTATCTTTCTCTGGGATTCTCTAAAGAGACTGCATCCCCAAACTTTACATCCGTATAAAATAACAGGAGTGACAAGAGTATCAAAGAGGAGTTTTTTCTTATCCCACAACCAAAGGTCCACTAATTTACACTTATTATCAAGTCCATAATAAGTTTTTCACCCTCCATTTATTCTTTCTCAACACTGTAGTTCCAATTGAACTTGTAATAAATATTGATTCCAAGATATTTGTATGCTTTCGTAGCAAGAGAAATGGAATGCCAGTGGAAGAAGACTCGTTCGCACCTATTTCGAATTAACCTAACCCGTCCGTTCATTCTGGAATAGCAGTGTTGTTTTCCAGGATCAATTGGGTTTTCGCACATTCTCATGCTCCTTCCATTCTGGCACATGCATTCCGACCAGATCTACTAACTATTCTAGTCGCAATGGATATACGGGCAAGTAACTAACCCTAAAGGAGGTAGGGAACAGGTTTGGTGCACCACCTATCTTACTAAGGGTCACCTTGCTATAGAATGCCCAAAGTTACAGGGAGGTATTGGACCCAGCTCACAAGTACCTCGATGTCAACCCACCCAGTAGAAGGAGGGTTTGAGTTTCAATCAAAGCAAAGCCCATTCGAGAAACGCTTTACCAACTATCTGAAAACAAGTAAAGTAGATAAACAATTCTTTCAAATTATTGTTGTCATATATAAAAATGTTATAGATTATTTTTTGAATTTGATTATCATAATTTTCATTATAATCATTTATAATTTTCCATAAATCAATTAAAAATATTTATATGTATTAATTATAAAATATTATTTTCCAATCACAAATATTAAAAAAAAAAAAAACTCACATCATAATCCAACTAATAAATTGCATACATAGTGGAATAATGACATACACCTGTAAAACCATAAAACATAAAACAATATCACAAATTTAATTAATATCAAAATACAAAAGATGATTTCACAAAATAGATGTGATCACACTCCTATTTTAAAAATATGAAAATAATACTCAGTTAAGCAAATCATAAATATATCATCCCTATTGAATTCACTAACTTAGGTTGTTTAATGTGAAGATGAAATGGTGACGTAGGGACACCTTCCCACTAATGCTCAACACGTCAAACAATGGTAGGTAACACGGACATTACTTTTAAGGTATATCTTACATTTTAAGTAATAGTGGGATGCCATTCATTTATATTTTTATTTGATCACTCTTAAACTTATTCGACCATAGGTTTGATACTAGGTCGGGCTTTGTATTGAGCGCCCTCACTGGCATGACATAACCAGGGAAAGAGGAGACTAGAAGAAAAGCATAACACAGTGAGCAAAAAGCCAGGAGGGGGTGCTAGACAAGAGCGTAAGGTTGTTGAAATCTAGAGAATAGACACTGAAACCGCCAGAGTCATGGAGAGCCATGAGAGCAAGCGTCCAACACATAAACTCAAGGTCAAGCTCACCCATGCTTTACATTAACGAACCTGTCATATCCATTAAGTTTGGTCAGGGATCCACACGTAGCACCAGCGGCTAATTGTATAGACTAAATTCAAATCGAGAAGGTTGTCACAGGATGGCCATTAAGTAGTCGCAAAGTGACGTATTCAGTGCGATGCACGTGGCGTTCGAGTTTGCTCTATGATGAGTCAGTTGTATGGAACCTTTAGACGTGTGCCACCCCATCTAGGCATTTAAGTATATTATTCAATGAGTAAATATTTTTTTATTTTTCACTTAATATAATTTTCAAAGAAATTTATCAAAGACTTTTCCTTATTCAGAGAACCATACCTACAATAACTTTGATTATATAAAAGCTCGAAGCTTTATCATCTTATTTATAAATTTGATTATCTAAAAGCTCGAAGATTTATCATATTATTTACAGGAATAGAATTTGAGTAAAAAAAAATTATCACATAACCATTTAAACTAAACCCATTAACACTTAATAAACAAATACCTTATAACTTAATTTATTTAATAATTGACATTTTCTTATTGATTATTATTGATCACTGACATACGGCTTCCTTATATGGATTTCATTGACCTACCCTTGATTACACAATAGCATATTACATAAACCGCTACTTAACTAGCTTTCCCTACTATTTTTGGGTTGTATGCATACATTTTTTTTATTAAATATGTAATTGGAAAAAAAATCTTTCCTTTTTTTTTAGGATTTTGGGATACATTGTTTACGGATTTATGGTAGAATTAAAGTGAGGTGTAAGTATCAATTTTCTTTTGGGTGGGTGGGTGAGATTGATTTTGGGATACATTGTTTAAGGATTTATGGTAAAATTAAAGTGGGCTGTAAGTATCAAATCATGATGTATTGAAAATTGGGTGGGTGGGTGGGTGGGTGGGGATTTTGGGATACATTGTTTAAGAATCTATAGTAAAATTAAAGTGAATTAAAGTGGGGTGTAAGTATCAAATCATGATGTATTGAAAATTGAAAATTGAATTTAAAGTGACTTTTTTAATTTTTTATAAAAATAAATTAATTTCGTAATAAATAGATTTTTTTATATAAATTTAATAAAAATAAAGTAAAAATTTTAAATATAAATGAAATTTTATCATATCTAAAATTTGTGCATGGTGAAATAATATTTTTAAGAGTTTTGTCGAATTAAATTAATCTATCTAATTAAAAAAATATATCAAATTTTCTAAGAGTTTTGTCCAATTAAATTAATCTATATCTTTAAAAAATATATCAAAATTTTAAATCATGAAAACATCAAATTTCTATATATCAAAATTCTAAATCATGAAAACATCAAATTTCTATATTGTTAATTTTTAACAATTAAAAAATAATAATTATACAAGATAAAACATCTCCATTTTTATATATCATTAAACTACATTTTAATATTCTAAATCATGAAAACATCAAATTTCTATATTGTTAATTTTTAACAATTAAAAAATAATAATTATACAAGATAAAACATCTCCATTTTTATATATCATTAAACTACATTTTAATAGTTTGAATTGATAATCTTTAAAATTAAATAATAAATTTGTTATTATTTAGTTTATCATCATATTTTTTTTTATTAATAAATTTTCTTTCAATTTATTTTATAAATCGTCATAATAAAATTCAACTAACTATTAGTTACATGTCCTTTGATAAAAATTAGTTAATAATTTTTAAAAACTATTGCTTACATGTTATTTGATAAAATTAGTTAATAATTTTTAAAGTTAAATCAATTATATATAGGTAATTTTATTATTATTTTAATTTAATTTTGACTAATTTATAACAACTTATACATCATTAACATAGTATAAATCTAATTTAATATATATAAAACAAAATTATGAATCTAAATATTGTATTAATATAGAGTATATTTCTATAAATTTTAACAGTCAAATTGCTTTGCAAAGAGGTCTCTTGTCTCACAAACAAGGGAGTCTCATATGTCAATTCGATGTTTCCTTTGGCTGTGACCTTAAAATTAGATTATCATTATTTTTTAAGTTAGAAAGTATTGTATTACCTGCTATAGAAATTCACATACAAACATATGGTTTGCTGACACATGAGTTGTCATGAGAAGAAATCAACCCAATACAACCATTGTTCAGTATTGAGACTGCCCCGAGGGGCAGTAAAATAATACAACAATTGATTAAAAGAGATACATTTGGTACTTCATAGTTTGTCCATCAAAATATCTATCCTATTCTGAGCTAGAACATTAAAACTTAAACCAAAATAGTACAAATGGCCAAATCCATCATTAAGCATTGGGCGAAACCTAATCATTATGAGAAGAAGGTTGGTCGCTCATCGAAAAAGGAACGGGGACATGCAACATGATGGTGTCCTAGGCTAATAGTTCTGAAGCTAGACGTTGAAGAACCTCACTTGCATGCAAAGCCACTAGCCATAAGATTTGTAGATTCAACATTTCCATGTTGAATTTCATATCTTCCATTTCTCGACAGACTTCAAAGACTAGTTGTGTGAGATGATCTAGAGAGAAAGAATGGAACGAAGAAGAATATGCATGTGTATAATCTTTCGAACCAATAGGAGAGGAGTTCGTTGGGGGGAAAGCATCATGTGTGTCAACGAAATAAAAAAGAAAAACATTGTGAACCAGAGAAGTGGCGAAGGGAGCAAGGACGGGTCGACTTCCTTCACCCTTTGCTTCATATTTCACCTCATACCATTCAAATTGACAGAACCATATCTTAACGACCTCATGTCGATTAAGTGCACCTTTCTCTTCTCCATTATGGGATGGGGAAACTACAGAAATGTGCTCTGGAGAATGGGAAGAGACTATTGTTGTTACCTACTTTCTATCCATCCTCCCACTCGAATTTCTACCCCTACGTGATCACCCACACTCCCGAATCTGAGGCATAAGGCTAGCGAAGGAATCAACCGCTCCTCTTTAGATGTGAATCAGACTGCTCAAATCGAGCATGTGAACATAAATGAGAATGCTAGCAAGAGTTTTCCCTGTGCAAATAAGACTTCCTTTCGTCGACGATGGTATGCCCATAAAACAAGACAGAGGAGGCTAAGTTATTTTCATCATTATTGAAGGTCAGGCATAATAGTTTCTCGTCGTATCCATTGTACCTACAACCATACGCATCCGGATCCTCTCACGATTCAGGAGATAGGGGTCGTTAATACTCCATTGGTCGACGAGACATAGCATATTTATCATATTTTTGCACGGAGGTTCGAGCTTCCAAGTGGTGCTACTACTTGCCTCCATTTGCCTTAAATGAATGGCATGTTGACACCCCATCCGAAGTAATTAGATTATTATTATTATTATTATTTTACAAGAACGAATACTAATTATATTAAAAAAGGGGGAAAAGCGGTTGCATCCAAACCGTCCAACCTCAAGAGTTTTACAAAAAGGTTCATATCATGGCTCATAGTCCTGTTCTGAAAATCTACAACTAGACTATTAGCAAATATTTGTGCTGCATAAGGTCGAAATCTAGCTATAACATGATTGTTGGTATAGATTCTAACAAAGTTGTTACCCAAGAAACAAAATTCATAGAACATATTGATTACAGAAAGACTTGGTAACTGTTGTGATCCCGCATGGAGTGCTTTACTCATGCTACCTTTGAATGTTGTGATCCATTCCTTTCCAGGCTACCAACACCTCTGCATGGTTGTTAGTTGTTTTTCCCAATCTCCACACGTAACTGGCTATTTCAAATCCTCTGAGGTCATATAACACCTCGCCTGCGCCTACCACCCCATAAATTATTATTATTATTAATCCATTTTAATATAAAAATAAAATGAAAAATTTGATTTTTACATTTTATTAATTCACAATGATATAATTTTCAAAATATTATGTTATGGTTTAAAAAAAAATGAAAATAAACACACACATATAGTGCTATTATTATGGAATTAAAATATTGATTGACGATGAGAAACTACTCAATCTCCGCCATTAGTATCAAACACTTTTGTGTCATCTTTGTTTGGAAAATGCCTTATCACGATGTATTATTTATTTAAATGATGATTAAATTATGTATTTTTCCACTACTTTTTTTTTTGGAGAATTGTAAAGAAAAAGATTCTGAGATGCTTTGTCCGATGAAGACGTTGATTAAGATTAGATCGTAGTGTTATAATAAATATTAAGACTTGTAATATATTATTTTATTTTAATAATTTTAGTTATAAATTAGAAAATTATATCATGATTAGTTAATAAAATTATTATTAATGTGAAAAATAAATGTAAAATTTAAATTTCTTTTCATATTAAAATAAATTTGAACTACATTAATATGACACTGAAGAAGTTTGTAATGTTTCATAAATTAATTGAAATCAAAAATTACTAATAAAATTTTACTTATAAGTAATGTATAATATTTTATAGTTAATATATGATTGGATTAGTTTGTGAATGACACAATAAAATAAAATTTTATTTGTAAGTAGTAATAATAATAATATATTTGTTTGTCGTCCAGCGATTTGATTGATAAAGTCTACGAAGGTATACATACCATATCCCCCTCTAGATTTGAACCTGTAACCTCTTAAGAAGAAACACATGTTCTTAACCATTAGACCCACTCACGTTATATTGGTTTGTGATGTATAATACTTTATATAGCTAATACACAATTAGATTAGTTTGTGAATAACACACTAAAAAGGTAAAAGAATACTTAAAGCAATCAAAAAAGAAGTAAGTAGGTAAAGTGTAACTTTTATTGAAAAGGAGTTTTAAAATAAAGAATCCAAAAAAAGGAAGTAGATATAGTGTAATCCTTATTGAAAAGGAGATTAAAAAGAAAATGTTAAAAATAAAAATTAGTGTGTAAAATGGTCTCTCTTATATTTTCGAAAAATAAATAAAAAGTGAGTAATATGCTAAAATTGCCCTTAATGGAACTTGAATCGGATACTTTAAAAGTTTAATTATAAGTGTTATTTCAAAAGTCCACACAACTTATGTGTTTCTTTTACTTGAATAACAAAGTAATAAGACAGTAGGTCGTAAATGAAGTTGGAATTGGGAGTATAAGCTTTTTAATGTTAATGTAAAAGGCAACACATATTTTGAACTTTATAATATATTTAAAATGATTTCTAAGTAAGTAATACTATTGGAGTAATTCCATACAATATAGATATGGAAGATTGGGCAGGCTATTATTGGAAAATTGGGTGGGTTATTATTTTTAGTATTGGTTCGAACTCTTTTTGAAAGGTTTTAATGGTGGACTTTTAATTATAGGCACTGGAAGGTTGAGTAATTTGGCGGGATACTATTATTAGTAAAGGGTTGATGGTTGATTACTATTTTTAGAACTGGTTTACTGGTTTCGATGGCAGTTGTTTGTCGATAGTTTAGAGTTTTGCATGCTATCGGAGATCTCGGATGGGGTTCAGCTCCTACAGTTAGCATTGTTGGAGAGATTAGGTAGTGTGGCTAGCAGGAGAGGCTCCTTTATAGTAGTTAGTAACAAGGGGATCTACCAGGATTCAATGCACATTTATTAAGCATTAAACATCTTTATTAAGGCAGAGTTCCCGGGGCTAGGCCCACTGCACCTTTCTGACTTGCTCCCTATGCTGGAAACCATCTAATTCGTCGGTAAGTATTTTGAGATGGCACATGAAGTCAACGATTTTATGGGTGTTGCGGACGAGGAGGAATGGGAACGCGAAGGTCTTCTCCGCACAGTAGATGCACCATGCAACACTACAGGTGGTAGTTGTAAATTGAATTCCAGCCTTCCTTTAGTGAAGTTTCCACCAACTCAGTCCCTTGTTACACCAAAGGTGCCTTCGTTGAGTTTTTTCGAGAGCTGGTGAGATTTTGTTACAGAACCAATCTGCTCCTGGTCTATGTAACGAGTTACCTGAGATGTTTCTTGAGAAGGTGAATGACTCTGAACGAGATAAGGTTGGGTTTAGTGACCAGACGATGCTCCATAAAGAGACTACAGGTACAAAACTAGTGTGCACTCAACGTGAGTCATTGCGCTTGAAGGAAACGCGGCATAAGAAAGTTTCTCGGGCCTGGAAGCCCAAGAAAGTGAGATGTCACCTAGTCATAGGGATGGATGTGGGATTGGAGGAAACCTGCAAACTATCCCTTTGCGCGCTAGTTGGGAGGTTTGCCTACAAGTCTAGGAGCATTATTACCTTCTCGGCATGGATGCAGCGGACCTGGCTACCTATTATTGGGTATGAACCTGAATACCTGACTCTACCTTATGGGTGGTTCGATCTAGTTTTCAAACTTCCAGAAGACGCTAAGATTATATTGAATGGCTTTTGGGATTTCAAGGGTGGCAGTATTATGTTGGAGCGTTGGAGAACCCAGTTTGATCCAGCTACGAAATATTTCAGCCATCACCATGTCTGGGTCTTGCTACGAGGCTTATCACTCAACCTTTGGAACAAAAACGCCTTGATGGCTATTGGAAACCTTCTCGGTCGTTTTCTAAAGGTTGATGAAAGGGGTCTCCACGCTCATGATAAACATATGGCACGTGTTCTAGTTGAGATGAATTTACATGCTGGCCTCATGGATTTGCTTGAGCTGGAGTGGCGCGGTCAGGTGATGGTGCAGTGGTTAGACTACCAAGGCTTACCCTTCCGTTGTGCTTCCTGCAGACGGACATGACTTCTTCGCAATGATTGCCCCAACTAAAATGGAGTTGGAGATTCAGAGGATTTATTGGAAAATCATTCCAAAGAGTTGTACATGACAGAAGAGGAACCCGAAGACGTGGAGGTTTTTTCCACGAAGTTTGTCGAAGACTAAACAGGACTTTTCTCTGAAAATTTTATTGGTAAGTTGAGAACTTTTTGTCCTTCCTTGTATTTTAAAATTTCATCATGGGAGCGTGACTTTCTGGACAAATCTTTTCCTACTACTACTTTACCATCAAAAGTGGTCATCATCGATTTTAAGGATTCTACTGCTCTTGGAGACTCCATTTCTATTTTTGATAGGAACTCTATGACTACGCCTCCTACTTTTCCTCCCCCTTCCTTGCCTGAATTATCCACGTTACAATCCACGGGGGTTGATGTTGCTTCTATCTCTTAGCCTTCTATTTTACCTAAGACTGCTCCGTCACTGGATTTTGTTTTAGACACATTGATTCTAACACTTAGGGATTCAATCAACCCTTCACCACTTCAAACTTATTGGGGCTTGGAAGCCTACCAGGGAATTTTAGCCAGTGATTCAGGTGGTATTGTGACTAGTGTGGGAGATGGTAAGGGGAAGACACTAGCTTGGTCACGGGGTCTAGGTATGGAGGTCTCTCCCATCAAAACTCATAATGCTCGCAAAAATTAGGGCTAGCATCAACTACTAGTGAACAGTTTTCAGTTTCCACTCATGATTTGGGTGCGCTTAGAGGCATGAAAGCCCTCGCAAGGGCCAAATCATGATCCTCCTCTCCTTGAACATAAGAGGGGTAGGTGGCACCCTAAAATTTTCATCCTTGCGTAGACTTCTCTCTAATACTAAACCAGATATCATATTTTTCCAAGAGACTTTAGTTCCAGAGGAGAAGGTTGAGAAGTCCATGTATTCTACTGTCCAAGCTGAATGATAAGTGATGTTAGTTCTATTGGGAAGTCGGGTGGACTTCGGGTGGCATGGAATCCTAATATTTTTGTGTTGCATCCTTTTCTGAGTGTTGGTGGAATCTTGTTGACAGGTATCCACATTCCTGATAAAAGAAGGATTCGTTTTTTTAAATTCATATGGACCATGTTTTGGGCAGCGACAATTATGGGAACAAATGGAAGCTAAAGGATTGCTAGCGCAAGATGATCTCATCCTAGCGGGGGATTTGAACTTTTCTACTAGCATAGATGAAGTGTGAGGTGAGATGGCCTTATCCGATCCAATGGAGGATATTTTCAAAAATCTATTTGCAAATAATCAGTGTTAATGCCAACATGGCGAAATGGTAGGAGAGGTGGAGGAGATACAAAAGAGACTAGACAGGGTGTATGTTTCAGAAGATCTTTTAAGTGAAGCTACTAGGTACAGATTGTAGGTGGAGCTCCCATTTATTTATGACCATGCTCTCGTGATTCTACAATTGGATCATGGATACAAACCTGTAGCATACCCCTACAAATTCAATCCAATGTGCTGAAAGAGGAGTCATTTTGTGACTTAGTACGGGCAGTATGGGGTATGCAATAGGAAGCAGAGGAGGCTGGAGCACAAAGAAGATTCTCTAGGAAGCTATCTTTGTTAAAATCTTGGGTAAAGATTTGGTTGGCCGATAGGAAAAAAAAGGAACTCCTAGCCTTTGAAAATATAAAAGTTCAGATCGCTTTCCTTACTAAGAAAATTTTGGAAATTGATCAATGTTATGATACTAGCTCATGGCTGAAATCTCTTGAAAATGAAAGAAACAAGTTGATATTGGCTGAGGAGGAATGTTGGTGCCTAAAGAGCAGGGCAACAGGGATTAAAAGCGTGGACAGAAATACCAAATATTTTCATCAATTTGCCAATTACAAGCGAAACAAAAAACATTTATGGGAGGTTAAGATGAGTCGAGCCAGGCTCATTATGGGCAGGATGTTATTAAGATTGAAGCGCAGAGATACTTCAGTACCTTCTATCAAGAATCGAGAATTAATACGGTCGAGGATCAGGTGGCATCGGTGAGATATTATCCTAGGATGGTCGATGAAGAGGAAGTTCTCCATCTAGAGAAACCTGTTACAAAGGAGGAAGTCTTAGAGGTTTTAAAGGGTTTCGCCAAAGACAAAATTCTTGGCCCTCACGGGTGGACTGTTGAGTTCTATTTGCATTTTTATGATCTGGTTGCTAAAGATTTGATACATGATGTTGAGGAATTGCGCCAGTCTGGAGAGGTGAACAGAGCTCTAAATTCGACTTTTATTGCACTTATCCCGAAGGTTAATGGCCCGACTACTTTTTGGGAGTTACGACCGATTTCTTTGTGCAATCTTTGCTATAAGATCATTTCAAAATTATTTCCAAGCATACTAGACCGATCATGTCTCGCACTTTATCAGAGGAACAATTTGGCTTTTTGAAAGGAAGACAAATTATTGATGCCATTGGGACTGCGCAGGAGTGTCTTCACAGTATCAAAGATAAAAAGCTTAAATCCTTAATCCTCAAGATAGAATTGAAGAAATCCTATGACTGCATATTGGTATTTTCTCAGGTTGGTCTTACTACAATGTGGCTTTGAGCTGCCAACGAAAAAGTGGACTATGGGATGTATTACTTCAACAACCTATGTTATTTTAATCAATGGTGAGCCATCGGGTTTTTTTAATAGTGGCAGAGGGCTTAGACAGGAGTGTCCATTGTCGCCCTTGCTTTTCATTTTAATTATGGAAGGATTGAGTCAAGCTTTAAAAAGAAGCCAAGAGGAAGGCTTACTGACGGGCATTAAAGTTTCAAGGCTAATTAAGATTATTCATCTATTGTTTGTCGATGACATCCTAATTATGACAAAAGCTTCTATTACAGAATGGCAGGAGATAAAAAGAGTTTTGGAAAGATTATGTAGTGCATCTGGTCTTAAGATCAATGAACAGAAAACCTCTTTTCTTTAGTATGGTGTGCGACAACAAGAACTGTATATTTTGAAAGCTACATTTCTTTTCAATTTCCTTGATATTTCTGTTGGTTTTAGGTATCTTGGTTATCTTTTTAAGATTGACATGTACAAAAAAGAGGATTGGCAATGGCTTATTGCTAAGTATGAAAATTAGATAAGTCATTGGTGCAATAGATGGTTATCTATTGGGGAACGCTTAGTACTAATCAAGGCCATTCTCGAAAGTCAGCCAGTCTATTGGTTGTCTCTTGCAAATCTACCTTCCTTGATCCTCCATAGAATTCATCAGTTTGTCTTTAGTTTCCTTTGGTCTAAGAGTAATAAAAAGAAGAAGTTCCACCTGTGCGATTGGCAACTTATTGCTCGCCCTAAACATCATAGGGGCTGGGGCTTGAGAAACTTGGTTATTTTTGGCAGAGCAATGTCGACGAACACATTATGGAGAGCATTAATGTATGAAGGCTTATGGCATCGTGTTTTAAAAGACAAATATTTCCCCTTTGTTTCAGTTTCTCGTTGGCTTCGTACGGTAACTATGGTGGATGTAAAAGGTTCTCGGACTTGGAAACATCTGTTAAAATCTTTACACATCCTCCTACATTGGTTAGCATGGAGCTCGGGGATAGGAGATGCAATTATGTTGGGAAAATACTGCATGTTGGGTTTGGGAGATGGGTCTATTTTGTCTGAAGATTTGATCACAACACTTAATAAGAAAGGCGTTTTTTATTTATACCAGGCCCAATGTGAGCCTCGAGTGAGGATGATTTTCTCAAATTGGCTATCAAGCAATGATCTAGAATTAAAGGGATGTCTTGCATCTGAATGACAAACTTTTTGTCGTGCTCTCATTAACATTGGTGTCCAATTTGTAGAGAAGACGGATGAGCTTAAATGGACAGGGGGGGGGATTAGTCGGGATAGATATCCGTTAAAAATGTTTATGTGGCCACGGAAAAACAGAAATGGAACTTTGTGATTGGAGGCTGGAGGAAATCGATGTGGTCCTGAGTCTGCCCTTTAAAAATAAAACTCTTTACGTGGTTAATTGTTGAGAATAAAATTCTCACATGGGAAATTCTACAACGCAAAGGTTTTATAGGCCCGAGTTATTGTCATTTATGTAAGAAGATTAAGGAGACAACTTAACATTTGTTTGTAGAGTGTTCTTTCACACTTGTTGTCTGAAAAAAGATAAAATCCTCCATAAATCCTTTGGGTACTTGGACTGGAAACACAATTTCRGAGTGTTTTAAATTGTGGAAAGAACAAAATCTATCCCATCCATGCTTGTCGRTTGTCATCTGTTGGTTTATTTGGAAGGAAAGGAATCTTGCTATTTTTGAAGATGGCACTCCCAGTTTGCATAAGGTGGCTTTCGAGTCTCTATCTACCTTGAGGGACTGTAACTCAAAGACGAAAGTTGTCTTATGTAGGCAGTTACCTCCTCCTCTTGTTGTGGGTGGAATTTTCGGTTGGTTTGATGGGGTTGCTCTTTCATCAGGCCTTAATAGTGGAGTTGGTGAGATTATTAGGATCAATGAGTTCAGATGTTACAAGTGGATCTCCAATTGTGATCCTCAAACAAATACTAAAGCAGAGCTCTTGGGAGCATGGGCCCTTCTCACTCTGGCATCTCGAATTTCAATTCAGGAGCTCCATGTTCAGGGGGATTCAAAAATTATCATTGACTGGTTGAGGGGAAAGGGACGTCTTCAGGTGGTCGCTCTGGAATGTTGGAAGGACCGTATTAATGAGATTATCAAGATTTTCCAAAAAATCACTTTTGCTCATGTGTACAGGGAAGAAAACAAATTTGTGGACAGGCTATCGAAAAAGGCTCTCCTTAATGCTCCCATGAAGATTGTCTACTTTCCCTGTGATGAGGAAAATGAGGATCATCATCTGTTTTTAGACCTATATTAATTAGTTTGACCCCGTTTTGTTGATCTTCCAGTTATTCTATGTATTGTGGTGGATAGTGGACCACTAGATGCCTTTTGGCTTGGGATTGACTAGTGCTACTTTATGGTTTTTTCGTTGATGTGGGAAGCTTGAAAAAGCTTTTAATTGTAGGATCTTTGTACTTGCCTATGATATTTTTGGCTTGTTTTGATACAGTAGTGGAGAAGGTTATTCCCAGATGTATTTGGAACTCTTGTTGTTGATAAGCTTGTAAAAGAACAATTTATATTTAATACAAATATAAAGCATAATTTTCTATGGAAAAAAAAAATAACACTACTTATTACAATTCTCATAAATATATTAAACAAAATAAAATGAAATATTCTTTAAATTTAAATATCATCTTATATCATGTGTGTATATGTATGAGTGTGCTCATAAATAATGAGAACAAATTCCACATTATTCTAAAGGGTTAAAAGTCTTTCCCTAAAACAATTTAAAATAATAATAAAATCAATCTACAATTACAATATTAATAATAAAAATTAAGAAATAATGATTTTTCATAAAACAATTTAAAATGATAATAAAATCAATCAAAAAAATACAATATTAATATTAATAATAATAATTAAGAAATAGTGATTTTTGATTTGAAAAAAGCAACACATCTTCTCACCTCTATTATATATTCAAAATGATTTATAAATAATAATACTTATTACAATTCTAATGAATATGATAAATACGTTGGACAAAATAAAATGAAATATTTTTTAGATTTAAATACCATCTTACATCATGTGTGCACGCTCATAAAGAAGACAGATGAGCTTAAATGGACAGGGGGATTCGTCGGGATAGATATCCGTTAAAAATGTTTATGTGGCCACGGAAAAACAGAAATGGAACTTTGTGATTGGAGGCTGGAGGAAATCGATGTGGTCCTCAGTCTGCCTTTTAAAAATAAAACTCTTTACGTGGTTAATTGTTGAGAATAAAATTCTCACATGGGAAATTCTACAACGCAGAGGTTTTATAGGCCCGAGTTATTGTCATTTATGTAAGAAGATTAAGGAGACAACTTAACATTTGTTTTTAGAGTGTTCTTTCACACTTGTTGTCTGAAAAAAGATAAAATCCTCCATAAATCCTTTGGGTACTTGGACTGGAAACACAATTTCAGAGTGTTTTAAATTGTGGAAAGAACAAAATCTATCCCATCCATGCTTGTCGGTTGTCATCTGTTGGTTTATTTGGAAGGAAAGGAATCTTGCTATTTTTTAAGATGGCACTCCCAGTTTACATAAGGTGGCTTTTGAGTCTCTATCTACCTTGAGGGACTGTAACTCAAAGACGAAAGTTGTCTTATGTAGGCAGTTACCTCCTCCTCTTGTTGTGGGTGGCATTTTCGGTTGGTTTGATGGGGTTGCTCTTTCATCAGGCCTTAATAGTGGAGTTGGTGAGATT
>ML776559.1:1379363-1390162 GCA_009831015.1 Picea engelmannii | reverse complement strand
AGAGTAGGGCCGACACAACCTGATTTTTCCAAGCATTCTTCTAATTTATCAATGTATATGCCAAAAAAAGTAAGAGACAACAAGATATGTGTTTCGCAATATAAAAATATATAATCTTTACACCAATTTAAATATATTTCCAAATTTAATCAACCCCAGTATCCTCAAAAATCGCAACTTTAACCCCCATTTATTGATACTCCCTAAGTTTGATTGTACTCTTATCAAAATATAGTTCCTAATTACCGGTAATATTTAAAGTAAGTCGGTGTATACTTTATACTTCCCTTTGTGCCAAAGAATCCACAAGCCCCTCTTATGTGCCATGTTTAAGGCCCATCTTTATGCCTCGGCAAGGCCACATGGTTCCACATTGTTGCCATGCAAACTTGTTGCTGACACGCTACGTGTTAGGGCTGTCTTACGCCTTGTAAGGCCACATGGTCTTGCACATTGTTGACGTGTCAACTTTTTTGATCCGCCCGTTACACGTTGTGAAGCCACGTGATATTTCCATGCAAACCCATTAAACTTGTGAGCACACGATAAATTTTTTAAACTTAAGTATTGGCAATGTTATGCTATGCAATGGGAATTATTGCACATGAATTGGTAAAGTTTTAATTTTACATGACATAATGATGCAATACGAGTTATCCAAGGATGATAAAGTTTAAGTTTTATTTTTGTATTTTAAATTAAATATTATAATAATCATTTTGTTAATAGTATTTGCAAATGATAATTGATGGTCTTTTTTGGATAATTGGTTAAAATGTGATTTAGGATAATATATGGTTTATGTATGAGATTAAGGTTAAATGCTATTTAAAAACATATGATTCCATTATTATAATTTTAGTGATGATAATATAGGATATTGACTTCTTTGCAGATACTATCTAGGTGGAAACTGTCTTTTCATCCTGGAGTAAGATCAAAAATTGTTTATGATTAGTTAAGAGTTTGTCTTCCTCGGATGTAAAGAAACATGTTAACAATCCAATACCCAAAGACATCTGGCATGAAATAAAGTCTTCCCCCTTATAAACTGCAAGTGGCTTATTTCAAGTGGTGTGGTTTTCCTTGAATAAGGATAATGAATCAACTCACATTTATGGATAGCAGCCAATGATGTCTATCCTCACTACTAGTTGACAACTGAGTTATGATAAGCTTTACCACCTTTAAAAAAAAAAGACGATTATTGGTATCATTAATGATATAACAAGCAAGAGTACATCATATAAAGGTCATGGAACCTACTTGTTGTATGTACTGTTTTTTTGAGACTATATCTTGGTTTTTTGTATTTTGGGGCCACTTTGATTGTAGTTTTTTGTGACGTAGTTATTGGTCACAATGAAAAAGTAATGTGATCTTTGAGATATTAAGTTATATTTACTAATATAGTGGAGAAATTTTCTTTTTTAAAAAAAGAAAATGTATATCATATAATTTAATTTAGATAATAATATCTATGAATAGCAAAAATTTGGTTGTCCCAATTCTGGGTACAAGTAATGACATAAAAAACAAGAGTAAATGATATAATTTAATTTAGATTAAAATATTTATGAAAAGTGAAAAATTCATATATATATATATATATATATATATATGGATTACCAAAGTACATTAAAAAGTATATAAGAGAGACTAAACTATAAGAGGTTAAACTACAACTCGATCTTGTGTATGAGACTAACACTAGATGTTAATATATAGTAAAAAGTACACGATCCGATTGGAGGTAGTATTAGCGATTATCACGACAGGTATTTTTTTTTATGGATATTATCTACGCTAAAACTGTCTTTTGGTCCTAGAGTAAGATCTAAAATTGTTTTTGATAGGCTAAGAGCTCATCTTCCTCAAATGTAAGGAAACATGTTAATGGTCCAAGACCCATACGCATCTAACATGAGTGAGAGTATGCCCCCTTATGTACCACCAGCAAGTCATTTCAGGTGTTGTGATTTTCCTTGAGTAACATTGATGAGTTCGTCTGCAATTGCAGATAGCAATTAGTAATAGTGATCCTCACTGTCAATTGATAACTAAGCTATAATCTATTTTACCACCTTTAGAGAAGAAATATATAAGAGATAAAAAGACTTTTAGAAAAAGAAAAAAATACAACAAAATATCAACTTAACTAAACATGATACATTTCTTTCGAAAAATAACAAGAGGAAGATAAAAAGACATCTCAAGAAGTCAAGAAGTATTGAGAGAAATATATATGAGAAAAAAAATCACTTTAAAACATCAATTTAATGAAATTATTTTTTCTTATATTATTAGGAAAATAAACTTTTTATGTGCATATTGCATTCATATAAAGTTCCATAATAATTATATCAAGATGTGCTTTTTACAAATGAAATATGTAATTCCTTTTGTGTTCAACATAGAATTAAAAATCCCTGGATGGGGTGACACGAAGGGCAGCCTCGCCACTTGGCTTAGTATTGAACCATGGCTTAAATGTTGTAGGCCGCTCCCCATCCCTTTAGTATTAAAGATGCAAGCAATCCATCACAGCAATCATACGGATTCGGGACTTCTCCCTCGCACGAAAGAGCCGGCACTGCAAACATTCAATATGATCGAGTTAAGGCCGATCCAGGTGTTGTTGTCCCACGAAAATATGAAAGCGAGGAGGTCGAGACATAGCTGGTTCATTCTTGTTCTGGACCTCCCTGCCGACTGTGAGCTTTGGTGTGATTTCTTCTATATCTCGTCGAATCCGAGGGTGTCTTATATTCACTCCTCCTTAGCAATGCCAAGGGAGTGAGGCAAGCCTCGCTGCGGTTCGGCTTGGCACACCCACGTTGCGCAACGACATAGAAGGTAGAAGATGGAACGCGCACTCTCGATGGCCAATTCTATCCTGAGGCAAAGAACGAGAGTCGTCTGTATGGCACTCCATGCTACTGTCATTGAGTCTGCAGCGAAGAGGAGAGCCCATACTCCACCAGCTCAAGATAATTGGAAACCCACAGACATGAAGCAAGTTGAAATTCCTGCAATTGAGCCTGAAACACAAGTAGGAAGTAGCTTGAAGGAAGAGCCCGATGAAGAGTTCCCAATCTACTATGTAGAGGAAATACCATGCCCAGATGATATTGTGATAGCCTTGGAACCTCAAGCAACAGATATGAAAAGGAGGAGGCTATGCGAGGACATCCCAACCTGCTACGTCGAGGAAATGCCATACGAGGACGGGGGCTCGAAAAGAGCCTATGTGGTAATGATGCACCACACAGACATTTCCGCCATGGACAAGGACAAGGCCGAAGCTAAAGCGGGGAAAGAAACCTCAGGCGAGGCAGTTACCAACGAATTGCATGCTCCACTCCTCCGCGCAGCACACCTGGATCTCATGTTTGAACTTCGAGGCCAAATGGCAGACTAGGAACACAGAGCCATCCTCATGGGACAACGCTTGGACCTGCTCCTGAACGCTTACTCCAATGCTCCAGCTAATCGAAAATGCCCAATGTGCGCACAACCGTTTGTCATTCAGGCCAAAGTCCCGTGTCAGGAGGAGGACGAGAGCGACTGGTCACCGGGTATTTGAGTTTGTCTTTTAGTCTGGTTTTCAATTATGCTGTTGTTCAGAGTTAAGACAATCTATTGCCATCTGTCATGGTTTCCTTCGGGCAGGACAGACGGCGAAACAATATTTTAAGCCTATCTTCCTAGAGATGCTACACTTGCCCCAAACTGTACTGGTTTCCGGTAAAATGGCAGCACATTTGGTGGCACAATAAACTTATTTCTCTCTGTATTTTTGTTAATTTTATATAGCAGGTAACACACTTTTTTACTTAAAAAAAAACAAAAAAAAAACCATAGAATTAAAAATATGATATCACAAAATATGATATCGCAAAATAGATATGATCATACTCCTATTTTAAAAACACTCCTATTTTAAAAATATGAAAATAATACTTAGTTAATATTTTTCAAATAATACTTAGTTAAGCCAATCATAAATATATCATCCCTATTTGAATTCACGAACTTAGGTTGTTTAATGTGAATTCAAATAGGGATGATATATTTATGATTGGCTCTCCACCTTTTTCCCCTCCTCCCCTACCAAAACCATCTGAGCTAGTACCCACAGTCACTACCAACATCTCTTATCCTTTACATACACCTCAGCTGTTGTCATCTCCTGAACCTTTTGCATGAGATTCAGACAACCAAGCTACAACAGTTTTAGACGAAACACCAGATTCTTTTATTCTACCTGGTTACACAGAGCCAACCTTATCTGAACTCCAACTAGAAACCTTGCTCTTGGATGCTACCCCAACTCCCTTTCTTCCTTTCGATTTGATTCCAATCTCTACTTATCAAGGGAAAACTCTTATTCAACCCACCTTACTTCGATCTGATCTTCCATCTTCTTCAAGAGTTAAAGCTTCACCTGAACCAGATCCTACTTGGTCAAGAGGTTTAGGGCTTGAACTTTCGCCACTAAAAAAACACAGTGCGGGCAAAAAGACATTGACTGGACCTCCGACATCGGGTACATCATCTACTATTACAAATCAAGGGGTGCTTAGAGGATTAAAAGCCCTAGCCTGAGGTAAATCATGATCCTTCTCTCCCTCAACATCAGAGGGGTTGGAGGACCCCTGAAACTTGCCTCCATGCAAAGACTTCTTGAGAAGTCCCATCCGTCTATCATCTTCCTACAAGAAACACTAGTGGATGCATCTGCTGCTAGGGATTTTATGCAGCAACTCCGACCGAACTGAATGGCCTGCGCTGCAAGTTTTGTAGGTAACTCGGGCGGCCTACTGGCCTCGTGGGACCCTTCCCTTTTTGATCTTTTTCCGATGCTCAGCCCAGGGGGGGTTTTACTTTCCGGGGCCTGTTTTGAACTGAGAACTAAACTCAATCTGCTCAACGTATATGGTCCATGTGCTGACCGCAAAGCTTTCTGGGAGAAACTTGATGGACTAGGTCTCTTGGCGGCTAAGAGTCTCATCCTCGCTGGAGATCTTAATCTAACCACCAGTCCAAAGGAAATGTGGGGAGAAAAGGCATGTATTGACCCACTCTTGAGCTATTTTAAACATATTTTTTACAAAAATTCCTTGGTGGATTTGAAGCCAACAGAGCTACTGCCTACTTGGAGAAATGGGAGATTGGGACCAGCAGGCATAGCCAAAAGACTTGACCGGTTTTTAGTTGCGGAATATTTACTCTCACCATCTTGCAGCTTCCGAGCTTGGGTAAATCTCCCTTTCCTTTCTGATCACGCACCAATTTGCTTACAGATAGGTGAAGGTTGTTTCGGAGCTGGACAACCTTTCAAGTTTAATCTGCAATGGCTGAGGGAGGATTCTTTTGACTGCCTGGTTAGATCGGTGTGGGCTGACACTACCCTTACTGTACCTGGAGACGCCCAAGGCAATCTGGTTAGAAAACTTTCCAAATTAAAATCACTTACTATTCATTGGTTAAAAGAAAAAAAGAAAATTGAAAAGGCAGATTTAAGTAGAATAGAACAGGATCTGGAAGACCTTCTCAGATTAAAGATCCAGGATGCTTGTTGCGCTGACCTTGACCATAAAATTCACTGTCTAGAAGAAGCTCGTAACAATCACCTTCGTGAGGACGAGGAGAGATGGCGCATGAAAAGCAGAATGCTTTGGCTGGCAGGCGGGGATAAAAATACTCGTTTCTTCCACAGAGTTGCCAGCTCTCGTCGCTCTAAAAAGTATTTGTGGGATATAGAGGAAGAGGACGATAAACTTCACCAGTCACAAGAAGATATCAAAACAACGACCTTCAATCATTTTAAAGCATTTTACCAGGAAGCTTCTGCTCCTAGTCTTACAGCACAGATAGAAACAACAAGACTCTTCCCAAAGATGGTATCAACTGAGGAGGCAAAAGCTTTAGAATCTACCTGTACAAAGGAGGAAATTTTAGAGGTTATCAAAGGATTCAAAAAAGAAAAGAGCCCAGGACCCGACGGTTGGTCTGTAGAATTATATCTCCATTTTTTCGATCTTATGTGTCAGGATCTTTTGGATGTCATGGAGGATGCGAGAACCAGAGGGGTGGTAAAAACTCAGCTAAACAATACCTTTATTGTTTTGATTCCAAAATCAAATCTACCCAGACAGTTTAAAGACTTTTGACCTATCTCACTTTGTAATTTGTGTTACAAACTAATCTCTAAGATCATTGCCAGAAGAATCCGTCCTTTTCTCTCCCGGACACTTTCAGATGAACAGCTTGGCTTCCTTAAAGGGAGACAAATTCTCGATGCTATTGGTGTTGCACAAGAATGCATTCATAGTATTAAGACAAAAAAACAAAAAGCCATCCTTCTAAAGCTGGACCTTAAAAAGGCCTTTGACTGCATCAACTGGAATTTTCTGCATCTTATTCTCTTACAGAGTGGTTTTGGAATAATTACTACCAATTGGATATTGGGCTATATTTCCTCGGCCACCCTTGCAATTATAATCAATGGGGAAGCTACTAAAGCTTTTCACTGTGAGAGAGGGCTCCAACAGGGATGCCCCCTTTCACCTCTTCTTTTCATTTTGATTCTGGAAAGTCTCAGCATCTTACTCAAAAAAATCCAAGCGAAAGGACACCTGAAAGGGATTAAAGTCTTGGGGCTGACTCATATTTTTCATATACTCTTTGTAGATGACGTGTTGATCATGACCATTGCCAATCTAGCTGAATGGACCATTATTCACTCTCTCATTAACACCTTTTGCTCTGTTTTAGGTTTAGATACTAATATCCACAAGTCAGTTTTCCTGGTCTCGGATGCACAGGAGGAATTGCCAACGGATTTAAAAGTTTTGTTCGGTATTGATTCTCGTGAGTTAGCAGAGGGGTTTACTTACCTGGGCTACATTTTAAAACCAACTAGCTATACAAAAAAAGACTGGATTTGGCTTATTGACAAATTTGAATGTAGAATTCACAACTGGTGCAACAGAATGCTCTCATTGGGAGGCAGATTTGTTCTTATAAAAGCCGTCTTGGAAAGCCTCACGGTGTATTGGATGGCATTAGCTCACATCCCTGCATCTGTTCTGAAGACCCTACGACAAATAGTCTTCACCTTCCTTTGGACAGGCAACAAAAAGAACAAAGGATTTCACCTCTGTAGATGGGAGGTAATCTCAAAACCCAAATTGATGGGAGGTTAGGGACTTAGATATCTGCCTTTCTTTTATAGGGCGATCTCAGCAAACACATTTTGGAGAATTTTAATGAAACCTGGCCTTTGGAGTAAGGTGATCAAAGCTAAGTATTTCCCACACCTTCATGTTCACATCTGGATAAGATCCGCCTCAGAGCAACCAACTAGAGGCTCACAAACCTGGAAATACCTCTCAAAATCGCTATCGATCATTCTTCAATGGATTGCGTGGAAACCAGGCAATGGATACATGATTGAAGTCGACAGAGACAACATCCTGGGCTTGGGCAGAAATTCCCTGCTTTCTCCTCCACTTCTGGTGCATCTACACAGCAAGAGTATATATTTCATGCATCAACTCAACATTTCGCCCAGTGGGGGACAGTTAGGTGATCATTGGCTTAAAGGTACGGACCTACAGCTTGATTCCGTGTTAAAAGTCGATTGGGACGGCTTTACCCAATAGTTAACTAATGCAGGCATTCGTCTTCAAGAGAGGCCGGACGCCCTTATATGGACGGGAGGGGATAGTACTGGCTTTCTTACTGCAAAAAATGTGTATCAAGCATTGACTGCTAAATTTTGGACACCAATCAATGCAAGATGGCGCCAAAAGATATGGAAGGGGGACTGTCCCTTGAAGCTTAAAATCTTCTGTTGGCTTCTGATTGAAAATAAACTTCTAGTTTGGGAGAATCTGCAAGTCCGTGGCTGGGAGGGCCCAAATCGTTGCATCATGTGCAAACAGTACAACGATTCAATTTACCACATTTTCTTACAGTGTTCTTACACCCGTTCAGTTTGGCATCAAATATCTTTGGCGCTAAATCTTACCTCGCCCTGGACAGGTTCCAGTGTGCCTCTTTGTTTTCGCAATTGGATTGGTGCTAACAAGAACCACTCTTTGCTTCCAGTCTATCTCTGCTGGCATGTCTGGAAGGCCAGAAATACAACGCTTTTTGAAGAGAGATTACCATCAATTCAAAGAGTGGCAAACATCATTCTTGCTGAGGTGGCCACATCAGGAAACCAAACCAAGGACCCGCCATCCCTCAGACACAAGCTAGCAATTCCACTTGACAGAGCAGTTGCCTAGTTCGACGACGCGACACAACAAGGAGGCTCTCTTTGTGGGGCGGGAGGAAAAATCGTTTTAAACTCTCACACATGCATCCGCTGGACTCTAAATTGCGAACAAGGCACTAATATGAAGGTAGAACTATTGGGAGCGTGGGCATCTCTTATTCTGGCATGTCGCCTGCACATCGACGAGCTTTTACTACTTGGAGATTCCAAAATTATTATTGATTGGCTTAATGGTCAAGCTGATTTCCATGTGGCAACCCTAGAGTGTTGGAAAGAAAGAACTCAAGAAGCCACAATCTCTATAAGGAATCTCTCTTTCTCTCACATCTACAGAGAGGAAAACAGCGAGGCGGATACCCTATCTAAAAAAGCATTGTTTATGCCTCCTGGCCAAATTCGATTTACAAAGTGGGAGGATGGAAATGAAGGACCAACCATCATGATCAATCTTTGAATTTCGCCATTTTCTGTTGTTGTTTTTTTTTGCACATCCCTTTTGAACTGGATGCCGATCATAGTAGTGAAAAGGAATAGGTAGATTTGATAGAAAGGACTGAATTGATCCAAAAGAACAGTACCTCCTTATGTATTTGTCTATCACGAAGATTGTATGCATATTTTTATATCCTTTTGAATATAAAGCACATTTTTTTTCGTGGAAAAAAAAAATGTGAAGATGAAATGGTGATGTAGGGACACCTTCCCACTAATGCTCAACACGTTAAACAATGGTAGGTAACACGGACATCACATTCTCCGGGAGTTTAATAAAAGTGCAGATGAACAGTAAAAAAAAGCGCTTTTGGTTCAAGAAGGATGCCTTGTGATCCAAAAATGGATGGAGGGTAGAGAGAGCTCAACAAATTTCATCCATATTTATTGAGGAAGGATTTATCTTGGCTATTCTTTTGTTTTTTTTTTGTGATTGAGAACCTTAGAGTCTTTCTGTAGTCTTCTTTTTTGGTTTCTAGTGCTCTAGTTCTTAAGTTTTTGGAAGTTTCTTCTCTTTTTTGAAGATATGAGATGGAATGGCTTCTAGTCATCAAATCCAATTTCTTGAGACTTTAGGGCTCTTTGACTAGGACTTTTATAAGCTTGGCTATTAGTAATGGGCTATTTCAAAATAACGTTAGGTATTTCGAGATGTAAAAATTATATATCTTAATATAATTGTGTTAATTTTTCTTTCTAAAAAACACGAACATTACTTTTAAACACAAATATTACTTTTAATGTATATCTTACATTTTAAGTAATAGTGGGATGTCATTCATTTATATTTTTATTTGATCACTCTTAGACTTAAGAAAATATATGGTGAAATATCAAATAAGCTCCACCTCCAACTCTATTCAAACATATCACTTAAAAGAATAAATATTCATTTATATTTAAACATATCACTTAAAAGAATAAATATTCATTTATATTTTTATTTGATCACTCTTAGACTTAAGAAAATATATGGTGAAATATCAAATAAGCTCAACCTCCAACTCTATTCAAACATATCACTTAAAAGAATAAATATACCTAATACTATGAAAGAGGTATAAAACAATTTTTTAATGATTTATGATTTTTTTAAATGATAGTTTAGTTTTATTGATTTATTTTTTAAAGCAATAAAATCTGTTATAATTTAATGTTCGTTAATTATTATTAGCAAATGTAAACTAACACATCATACAAATGAAGATATGGTTAGGTATCAAGTAAGTTCAACCTCCATATATATATATATATATATATATATATATATATATATATATATATATATATATATATATTTAATTAATTAATTAAGTAGTTGATAAATTATTTTTGAGATTCAAATAGTATATTAGTAACAATTAGAGTGAAATAATTATCGGTTTAAATTTATCAAGAGGGAAACTAATTCAGTTGTATCCGCAAAAAAATAACTGTAGCCTAAATAAGTCTTGGTAGTAACTATGGTTATCTGTCTATGAAGCTTAGTGCCATGCAGGGCCAAAATAAAACAAGAGTGCATCATAACTAACCAAATGTCACAAAACTTAAACCCTGAAACCATAAGCATATCTATGAGACTGGGTGAGGCTCTTGTTCTGTCGCCTACAAGTGTGAGGCCGAATCCACATCTTCGGTTGTTGGGACACCTTCTCCTTCTACTTGTTCTATCGCAGGAATGTGAGGGCATGTGGTTGGGTTAGACCCGAGACCAATCAAAATAGTGAGCAAGGTTTCCAAATGTCCCCCCCGGTCTATCTGCTAACTCAAGCCTACACTTTTACCATGATCTAAAATTTGTGCATGGTGAAGTTTTACCATGATCTAAAATTTAAATTTGTGCATGGTAAGCAATATTTTTAAGGAGTTTTGTCCAATTACACAGGACAGAACAGGTCGACACAGCAGGTTTTGAGGCCAGGCAGTGCATATCAGCGCCACGCTTCCAGGCAAGTGTTCGCTTCATACATAATTTATAGCCTTGCATGATAAAACTATATTTTATAGCCTTCCATGA
>ML776559.1:1346837-1358898 GCA_009831015.1 Picea engelmannii | reverse complement strand
AAGCTGCATTTTCTCATATTGCAACATTAGAATGTTGTTCTAATCGTACTTCAACATTCGAATACTTTTGCCTTTTGAACATGCTTCCATTTTCTTGCATTGAAATTTGGCAGGGACTACGCTGCTTCGCTGCCCTTGTTTATTTAATGATGATTAAATTATGTACTTTTCCACTACTTTGTTTTTGGAGAATTGTAAAGAAAAAGACTGTGAGATGCTTTGTACCAACAGATGAAGACATTAGTGATTACAATGAGAGAAGGGGGTGTAATATGTGTGGATGACAAGTTTATGAAACAATTGTTTTAGGTGTAGGATGGTATTATAACTTTCAAATTTGATGTTGTTAAGATTACATCGTAGTGTTATAATAAGTATTAAGAGTTGTAACGTATTATTTTATTTTAACAATTTTAATTGTAAAATAAAAAATTATTTCATAATCAGTTAATAAAATTATTATTATTGTGGAGAATAAATGTAAAGTTTTTTTTTTTTATATTAAAATAAATTTGAATTACATTAATAAATTAATTAAAACCAAAAATTAATTAATAAAAAAGTTTACTTACAAGTAGTGTATAATACTTTATGGCTAATACACGATTGGATTAGTTTGTAAATGACACAATAAAAGTAAAAGAATACTTAAAGCAATCAAAAAGACAGAAGTAGGTATAGTGTAACTTTTATTGAAAAGGAGCTTAAAAATAAATGAAATCCAAAAAAGAAGGAAGTAGGTATAGTGTAATTTTTATTGAAAAGGAGATTTAAAAGAAAAGGAAAGAAAATGTAAAAAAATTGCGTAAGACGGGTAAAATGGCCTCTTTTATATTTTTGATAAATAAATAAAAAGTGAGTAATATGTTGCAATGGCCCTCTTAGTGGATTTTGAATTGGATACTCTAAAAGTTTAATTATAAGTGCTTTTTCAAAAGTCAAGAACTTATGTGTTTTTTCTTATTTAAACAAATAACAAAGTAACAAGGGTTGCATGGCAGCTTAGTCCATGTCAATAAAGTTTAAAAATATATAATGAATAATTAAACTTATTATATAATTAACTGCATAAGTAACTAGGGTTGCATGGCTACTTGGTCCCGACAGATTAATGTACTAAGCTCCCATGTTGTACATGTCCACTTATTGGTTGTCCCATTAGTTGTCCTTGTTAGAGGGCTCATGGCTACTAAATTAAGTAAAAGTAAGATGTAAAATAATATAAAATGCAATGTGCAAGATCAAGATAAGACACAAGAGAGGGCTCATGGCTACGAAATTAACTAAAAGTAAGATGGAAATTAATATAAAATGTAATGTGCAAGATCAAGATAAGGCAGAGAAGAAAATGTATCTGTGTTTGTAAAATTGCAATGTTTTCTTAGTGTCATAGATCATCTCATTCTTTATTTAATATTTTGAAAGGACTACATGAAATTTGAATTGACAGGCACTATCTCAAACACGAAATTATCAAATGATCTACGAATCCAAACCAGGGAGAAGACTATGGTAGCCACGAGCAATTATGAAGACTACCACCACATGGCCAAGAAAATGGTACTCACAAACCTACTGGGAATGCAACACAAGTAATCAATATTTAATATAAATTGGTTTAAATATCTATAATCAGAGTCGAATAACGCGCGAACGAATGTCACTTTTTCTAATAGTGCTAATAGCAAGAACTCCAAGTCTTTGAGATGAATCCACTAGAGGTAGCAGTTCTAGTAGACTACCAATACTACTACGGTCTAGACCCGAATGGTTAATTTATTGAGTAGAGAGCTGGAAATAACTCATTTCTTGCCCCAAGTATTTTCAAGCACAGATAGGGAATGGGATGGAACGTTTAGCAAGTATTGTTGAAGGATAAGATAGAACCGTACCATCATGCTTGAGCTTACCAGAAAGATAAAAAACCATGCATCGGTCACATTAAATAAAGTTCCCAATTCCAACTAGGTCATAGTCACGTGTGCGCAACAAGAACCCCAAACCATCATGTAGCATATCCATACACGCATCATGCTTTCAATGTATTGGAAATATTCGAATCAAATTCTTGAGAAATATTGTTGTTGCAAATGGATTGACTATCTATATGCGTATCCCTCCCCGCTGCTGCAAATGGATTGACTGTCTACACATGACCAGTGTATCCCTTGTATATTGGGCTTTCACATAAGAGAGATTCAACTAACCTACATACAATTGAGTAAGTTGTCCTTACCTACTTATCCACTCATTCACCTCACAACGTCTTTGAAATTAACAATTTCATCAGTTGAATCCTAGATCACTTATTTTTGGTACAAAAGATGACGGTTGAAATTCACATATTCATCTTCTGAATCTTAGATCTACTGTTGAGGGTGGAAATTCACAATTTTTGTGGGATCTTTTATCAGCTATATTCACAAAGGATGAGGGTGTCAAGCTTCAATGGCACTCTCACAACCCAAAAAACATTCTCTTACGAAAAGAAATCACTTGTTGATATGTGGCAAGATATTCAGGGAGAAAATTCATGGAATTTGTTATTAGATTCCATGAATCCATTTTTGAAAGAGAAGATCCTAAGAAATGGTCATTTTGCATAGCTATGCTATGATGCTTTCGATAGTGAACATTCCAATCATGATAATGGTGGGTGTAACTACAACTTTGATAAATTGTTTGATAGTTGTGAAATGGTTGTTGATTCACCCGTATATTGTAAAGGTTATGAAATGACCAAGTATTTGTATGTGGAAACTTATATTGTATTTTAGACGCACATAAAGCAATCTTCTTGGATTGGTTTTATTGCAGTCTGCACAGACCCTAAAGAGATATTAAGATTAGGGCGACAGGATATTGTAATCGCATGGAGAGGAGCCCAGATAACTCACGAATGGATACAGGATATTACAGATATTTTAGTTCTCAAACACAAGGATGTCCAAGTAGAGAAGGGGTTTTTTAACTGCTATAGTTATGTAGGAGAGGATTCAATATGTGCCAGAGAAACTGTTCGTTCTGAAATTATAAGACTAGTAGATGAATACAAGGACGAAAGTGTGAGCATAAATTTGACTGGGCACAACTTAGGAGCTTCCCTCGCAACCTTAAATTCATATGACATTAAGTAGATGTTGAACACACATTCATCGACACGTCATATACCTGTGACTGCATTTGCATTTGCAAGCCCACGAGTAGGGAATATAGCATTTTCCCTGAAAATGGAGGAGATTGGAGTAAAGGTGTTGCGGTTGGTGAATAAGAGCGATGTTGTTCCCAAATTTCCAGGAATTATCCTCAACTAGAATTCATATGGATGGCTGATAAAAATGTTGGACTGGCTTCCTTGCACATATTTTGACATAGTTGTGCAAATTCTATTGGACAACGACGACTCTTCCGTTTTCAAACACATCCATCCTGCTTACGCTTGCAATTTAAAGGTTTATCTTCATCTGATAGAAGGTTATGCGGGAGAGGGTAAACCTTTCATATCTTCAGCCTGGACACATCCTACTTTGCTCAACAAACAAAAGTTATCGTGACTTATTGATTTAAGACCTTCGCATTCCCGGTACTGGTGGCAGTAACACCAGTATCAAAATAAAATTAATCTCAGATGTACAACAAAAAATACAGAATGAACTCCATCATTTGAATGACCTGAAACCCATTTTTTATCAGAAAGAATATTTGAAACAATTATTTTATTTTATTATTTTAATTTTTAAGTCATAATTCAAATAGATAATTACATATTTTTCTGAATAAGACGAAATAGATAATTACAATTGAATACCATAAGGATCTTGACTAATAGATGAATATGGGGGTGGTTCCTAAAGTATATAGTGCGCCACTATTCTCATGGGTGATCTTGATTCGCCTTTCAAGAATTTTTTTAACCCCTTCAATCTAAGTCAAGCATTGAAGTTTTTTTTATGTAAGTCAAGAAAATTAGTGTATGTTATTCTGAATATGCGATATGCGGCATTATAAAACATATGCTATGCAACACTTACACATTCGATGTACATACCATCACATATACCCATTGAATAGAGCATTAGTTAATGCATATTACCAAAAGAAATTATCTAAAATTATAAAAAATGAACAAACCCTGGATAAAACCCATATATTCTAAAATTTTCAAATAAGATATTTCCAAGTATTGATGCAATTCAGTCACTTAGAGTCATTAGCAATATGAGACCTCTCTTCTTTTCAGGCCAAGTATCCTTAAATACCTAAGTTCATTTCATAAGTATATATGAATCATTCATTCACCTGTTGGCCTTCAGATTAATTAACTGAAACAACTCCTCCTACATGCAATTGTAACAAATTGATTAAGAATGATATTTTAGGTGGAAAATCTCTATAAATAGCAACGCATCTATGTGCCCGTTTCACAATTCAAGCCCCTCCCCCTACCCTTCCGGTCATTAACGCAATATGGAATTAGCATAATCAGTTTCGGTTGATGAGCGAACCCTGAACTTATTATTTACATTTCCGTTGTAGGGTTGCATAAAGCCTTTCATAAATGCAACAACTAGATATGCAATAGCATATAGGTATGGATCGTGTTCGACATTGTAAAGAACACGATCAAGGAAGAGGGAATTGACTACCATTTCTGTCTACTTGATGTCTACCTTTCCCCCCATGATGATCCTGCAGGAGCCATGGATATTATTCTCAAGGTTGGGTTTGAGGTTTTAATTTTTGCTATGAGAGCATCATGTGCATATTTTTACAGATTTTTGAATTTTGATTGTTTTGGGTTGCACAAGAATTCAAAGCTTGTAAAAGAGCAGGCCTTGATGTAAGCATGGCGGATCTAGGAGATGATCCTACACACGGAAGAGCTGGGAGAACAATTTGTTTTCCGTGCTGTGCTGATTTCCATCCTCTCTTCTAACTATTTACAACTCAAAAATTTCACTTTGAAAACTGCTTTCAGCCTCACAAAAACGTTTTTTTTTTAATTCTTGCATTTGTTAAATCATTTTCTTTGTATAATATGGTATCTTAGCCAATATCTATTAAGATATTAAGCACTAAACCAAGCTTTGTACTTGTTTCATGCAGGGGCACGCGCAACTGTAGTTTTTGTTCTACTTGCACATTTTCCCATGAACATGCTCGTTTGGATTGTCTCTGGATATTGAAAGGCTCATCCCACTTTGTCCCTACTTCGCTTGTAGAAAAGACAACCCGAAAGGGAGTGCATTCTATGGTGTGCTATGAACAAAACATATACTTCAAGCTTTTACGAAGGGGAAACCACGCTATCCGCTCTAATGGGCGCTCGGGAAGGATATGCAAGGCAAACCTGAAGCTCACAAGAATGCACATTGCAATTTGGATCTTCCGATCATGAAACTTGTACTTACATATCCGAAATGTACCTCAAAACTGGAACATATACAGTAAAACAAAGGCTTTGGAAACCCAATGCTACAGGTAAATCCAAAATAACAAAGGCTTTGGAAACCCAACATTACAGGTAAAGCCACAATAACCAACGGTACATGTAAAGCCACAATAACACAGAAAGAGCAGTGCAAGAATGAGTGTGCTTTGTCTACTCTCCTTAAACCCAATAACCCACCAGCATTTATGAACGACCACCTATGCCCAATAAACCACCTGCCTCGGCCCAATAATCCACCGGCATTTATGGACCGTTGTCCCCTCTGCACACCCGCATTTATGAACCTCCACTAGAAATTATGAATGATCGCTGCCTTGGCCCAATAACCCACCTACCCCGACCCAATAATCCACCGACATTTATGGACCATTGTCCCCTCTGCACACCCACATTTATGAACCGCCGTCGTCTGGGCAATAAGAGGTTCATTTCAACCACGAATAGGATCATCAAAAAATATTTTCAAAAAATTGAAAAAAATAAAAAAATACTATTTGTAATGTCACACATTAACAAATCCTCAAAAATTTTTGGTCAGCCATTGGATTAATATGAAGTCAACAGCGTATCGAACGCTATATTCCCTCCGGAAGGGACTAATAAGACAATAGGTCATAAATGAAGTTGGAATTCAGAGCATAAGTTTTAATGTAAAAGACAACACACATTTTCAACTTTATAATATATTCAAAATGATTTCTAAATAAGTAATACTACTTAATACTATCTAGAAAACTCTCACTTAGTCTTACAGAAGTTTTGGGTTTATGAGGGTAACAGTTTGATGCTAAAACAATAGTGAGTTTGCTTTGATCTTGTTTCAGAGTATTTTATTTTTCGCTATCTATGGGTACTCTTACTAGGCTTACCTCTCCAACTCTGGAATGTTAAGGCGTTGGAGGCTATTGGTAATGAACTCGATCGTTTCATCAAGGTGGATGAACTTTCCCTACAGTCGCCTGATAATGGCAAAGGTTCTAGTTGAAATTGATATACACGCGGGCCTTCTGGAGTCTCTTGAAATTGAATGGAGGGGTTTCATCTTGAAGCATAAATTTGACTACTTGGGTATTTTGTTTTGGTGCACACTCTTCTGAAGAACCAAGCATTTGAGAAGGGACTGTCAGCACACTATGGAGGACTCAGCCTCGAAGGATAATATGATCGAGAAGACAGATGAGCCTTATTCTCTAGGAGTGGAATCACAAGACTTCACAGACTCCACACCGGTGTCAATGGAGGCCAGTTTTGAACAATATAAAGATTCTTTTGTGGGAAAGCTAAAACTCCAATGTCCTTCTCTTTATTTTTCATTATCGGCTTGGGAACGAGACCATTTGGATAGCTCTTGTATGTCGGACTTGTATGTTGGCAAGGGCCAAATCATGATCCTCCTCTCCTTAAATGTCAGAGGGGTAGGAGGACCCCTTAAAACAGCCTCCCTTCGTAGATTACTCTAAAAAATGCTTCCGAACATTATCTTCCTATAAGAAACACTGGTAGTCGAGGAAAAGGCTAGACTCTTCATGTACTCTCTTCGTCTTAAGTGGCTGATATGTGCTGTCAGTTCACTAGGGAAGTCTGGGGGACTTCTAGTGACCTGGGACCCAAAAAAAATTGATTTAGTTCCCTTCTTAAGTTGTGGGGCATTTTTTGTCAGGTACACGCTTAGCATATAAAAAATCAATCTCTCTTTTAAATGTTTATGGCCCGTGCATAGAGAGAAAGTTGTTCTGGGAAAATGTGTATGGTAGGGGTATGTTATCTCAGAGAGATTTGATTGTAGTTGGGGATCTAAATTTTACGGTCAGTGCAGGGGAGGTATGGGGTGACTCGACACATTTGGACCCGTTGGCGGCTTTTTTTAAAGATATCTTTATAAAAAATCAACTTGTTGACATCCTTCCAGTTAATGTGGTTCCTACGTGGAGAAATGGAAGGACTAGATGGGATGAAATATCAAAGAGACTTGACAGGTTTTATGTCTTAGAGGACATCATTTCCACCACTGGGAGATACAGATCATGGGTAGCATATTCATAGGTTTCTGATCATGCTCATGTTCTTCTACAATTGGGTTTTAACACAAATACTATTGCTCATCCTTTTAAATTAAACTCTTTATGGCTGTGAGATGACACTTTTTCCATGATAGTACAGGAAGTGTGGAATGATCCTATATTTTTACAGGAAGCTAGGGCACAAAGGAGATTAGTTGGGAAACTAAAACAACTAAAACATTGGGTTAATACTTGGGCAAAAGAAAAAAGGTTACATAATCAATTAGCCTTTGAAAAGATTGAGGAGGATCTAGATTTTCATTACAAGAAGAAGTCAAAAGGATTGACGAGCATAGAGTCAGATCTTCGTCTAAATACTTTAGAGGTAGAACAAAATAAGTATCTCATAGCAGAAGAGGAACTGTGGCGTCAGAGGAGCAGGGAAATATGGATCAAAAGTGGTGACAAGAATACAATTTTTTTTCATCAGTTTGCAAGTCACAGAAGGAACAACAAGCACATTTGGGAGATCAAGGACGAAAACGGTATGGTTCACACAGGTCAGGAGCCTCTGAAGAAAGAAGTTACCAATTTTTTCAACATATTCTATGAGGACACAGGAAAAAACACCATTGAGGATCAGGTTGCTACAATAAGACTTTACCCTCGCCTAGTCAATGAAGAGGATGCTATTTCTCTTGAAAAACCTTGTACCAGAGAGGAAAATCTTGAAGTTCTAAAAGGTTTTGCAAAGGACAAGAGTCCAGGGCCTGACTGGTGGGCGATTGAATTTTTCATCCAGTTCTTCGATTTGGTCAGGGAGGATTTACTAGAAGCAGTTGAAGAATCCAGGAAACGAGGTGAGGTTATCAGATCGCTCAATTCAACTTCCATATCATTAATTCTAAAAGTCAATAAACCCACCTCCTTTGGTGATTTTAGACCGATCACGCTGTGCAATTTATGTTACAGAATTATTGCAAAACTCATTGTGATAAGGATCATACATATTCTCTCCCAATCTTTATCTGATGAACAACTGGGGTTCCTAAAAGGAAGACAGATTCTAGATGCAATTGGCATAGCCCAAGAGTGTTTACACAGTGAAAAGATAAAAAAGTTACAAGCTTTGATTTTGAAGCTAGATTTTAAAAAAGCCTATGACTGCATAAACTAGGATTTCTTACGTTTAACACTTTTACAATCGAGTTTTGGACTTCCTACTACCAACTGGATTATGAGTTGTGTGAATACTACTACATATGTTATTCTGATAAATGAGGAGTCTACTAATTTCTTTCAAAGTGTCAGAGGCCTAAGACAAGGTTGCCCACTTCCGCCTCTATTGTTCATCCTAGTGATGGAAGGACTCAACTTATCTCTAAAAAAAGGCCAGGTCGAAGGGAAGCTGACCGAGATAAAGGTGTCCAGATTAATTAAGATTCCCCACCTTCTCTTTGTGGATGATGTCCTCATAATGACAAAGGCTTCAATTGAAGAGTGGAAGGTGATTGAAAAAATACTTTGTGTTTTTTGTGGAGTGACGGGCCTATTGATAAATTTTCAAAAATCTACTTTTCACTATAATGGGGTACAACAGGAGGTTTTAGAATCCATCAAGGATATCTACCATTATAAATTTATTGAACTTTATGAAGGTTTCAGATACTTGGGCTACTTCTTAAAACCTGATAATTTTAAGGTAGAGGACTGGCACTGGCTCATTTCAATATTTGGAAAAAGGATAAATCATTGGTGCAATCATTGGCTCTCCCTAGGAGGACGTTATGTGCTCATTAAAGTTGTTCTTGAGAGACAACCTGTCTATTGGATGGCTTTGGCAAGTATTATGGCTTCGGTTCTCAACCGAATCAGACAATTGGTTTTCTCTTTTCTTTGGTTGGGAAGTAAGGAAAAATGAAATTACCACCTTTGCAGCTGGGAGACTATTGCAAGACCCAAAAATTGTGGAGGTTAGGGATTAAGGAACATACATCTGTTCTACAGGGCATTGTTGACAAACACTCTTTGGAGATTCTAGATGAAGAATGATATATGGCATCAGGTCATTAAGGCTAAATATCTCCCTTATGGATTGATGACTACTTGGCTAAGATCGACAACAAATCACTCGACATGGGCTTCTCAGACCTGGAGAAATCTTCTTAAATCACTACATCTTTTGTTACACTGGTTATCTTGGAGTCCTAGCTCTGGTCACTCTATTTTATTAGGTAAGGATTTGACCCTGGGCCTGGGTAAATCTTCATTTCTTACACAAGAACTTGTTGCCTCCCTCAATCAAAGAAATATTCACTACCTATATCAGGCCAGTAGAGTTTTAGGACCAGGAATGATCTGTTCCACTTGGTTAGAAAGTGATGAGCTGGGTCTAGTTGGAGAACAAGCAATTGAATGGGATATTTTTAGAAGATCCTTGATTGGATCTAGTGTACAACTTACTGACAGACCCGATGAGCTGAAGTGGACCGGAGGAGACAAATCGAGCCTTCTTACAGTTAAAAATGTCTACTCTGCCTTAGCCACAAAACTGTGAAAAAATACGATCGGAGGATGGAGGAAGAAATTGTGGCTTTGGGATTGTGCTCTCAAAATTAAGCTCTTTGTGTGGCTCTCTGTTGAAAATAAAATTCTCACATGGAATAATATTCAACGCAAAGGTTGGACTAGGCCTAATTACCGTCATCTGCGCAAAAGAAATCGAGAGTCTATAAAACACTTGCTGGTTAAATGCTCATTTACTATTGAAGTCTAGGCTAGAGTAAAAAAAGCTTTAAATCTCTCATTCGGATGGCAGGGATTATCTGTGAATGAATTCTTTGAAAACTGGAATAACCAGAATTATTTGTATCCCTCTTTGCCCGCCATTATCAGCTTGTACGTCTGGTTAGAACAAAATAATGCCATCTTTGATTTTGGGAGCCCTTCTATCTAGAAGGTGGTCTGTCAAACTCTAGGCATTGTTGGCAATCCCATTAAAAAGGTAAAAGCACATCTCTTTAGAACCATAAAGTCTACACCAAAAGATATTTTGACAAATAGGTGGTTTGATGGGGCTTCACAACAAAATGGGCTTCAAAGTGGTGCAAGTGGGTTGTTAAGGATCAATGAACATTCGGCATACAAATGGAGTTTAAATTGTGAACAAGGTTCAAATACTAGGGCAGAACTCTTGGGAGTATGGGCTACATTAATCATTAGCATCCCAGCTAAACATCACAAATTTAGAAGTCTTCAGTGACTCAAGAATAGTCATAGATTGACTAAGCGGGGAAGGAAATTTGCAGGTTGTTACACTGGGCTGCTGGAAGGAAAGGATCAAAGATCTTAGCAAATCTTTCAACACTATCACCTTTTCTCACATCTACAAAGACAGTAATAAAGAGGTAGTCTGGTTATCAAAATAGGCCCTTCAGATGCAAACAAGGAAGATAACATACACCTTATGGGAAGATGGAAATGAGGGCCCTACATTATTTCTAAGTCTTTATTAGCTGGCCACATGGGATTCCATCCTCACTTTTTGCATAGCTATTGCTCTTTTTGCGGTCATAGTCTGAAGATCTTTGTTTTTAGTTTTATTCACCTGTGGTGACTACGTGGATGATATTTTGTAAAGATGGGGTATATATGTCCCCATTGTTGTAGCTTATGAGTTGGCTTTCTTTTTCTTTGTCCTTACTATGCTGACTGTATGTTGTATGCCAAGAGCACAATTATATAATATAAATATAACGAGAAATTTTCTGTGGAAAAACTGTTGAACAAAATAAAATGAAATATTCTTCTGATTTAAGTACCATCTTACATCATGTATGTATATGTATGAGTGTGCTCATAAATAGTGAGAACATACTCCACATTATCTTAAAGGGTGAAAAAATCAATCCTTTAAACAATTTAAAGTAATAATAAAATTAGTTTTCAGCTAAAAACAATTACAATATTAATAATAAAAATTAAGAAATAATAATTTTTCATAAAACAATTTAAAATAATAATAAAATCAATCTTGAGCAAAAACAATTACAATATTAATATTAATAATAAAAATTAAGAAATAATGATTTTTAATTTGAAAAAAACAACCATACTTATTACAATTCTTATAAATATGTTGGACAAAATAAAATGAAATATTTTTTAGATTTAAATACCATCTTACATCATGTGTGCGCTCATAAATAGTGAGAACAAACTCCACAATCCTAAAGGGTAAAAAAGTCCACCATTAAAATAATTTAAAGTCCTAAAGGGTAAAAAAAGCCCACCATTAAAATAATTTAAAGTGATAATAAAATCTTTTCTCCTTGAGCTAAAGACAATTACAATATTAATAATAAAGTTTAAGAGTGAAAATATCAACCACTAAAATAATATAAAGTGATAATAAAATCATTCTTAGAAGAAAATTACAATTTTAATTATAAAGTTTAAGAAATCATGATTTTAATCAATAATATTTTTTTTGTATTTTATATATATTTTATTAATATTTTTAATATATATATATATATATATATATATATATATATATATATATATATATATATATATATATATATATATATATATATATATATATATA